>CAJUYH010006303.1:0-10646 GCA_910591685.1 Galerucella tenella | reverse complement strand
CTCACCCCCACCCTCTACCCCTATGGTATGATATTTGCATATAATTTATTTTATCGCAAATTTTATTCCATCAAATATACATATGCCAAATACCAAATTTTTATTTTCATTCGTAAAGACGGAATAAAGATTTTTATATTTATGGAATTATCAATTTTTTTAAAACATTTTTTCCGCATAACTTTTTTAAAAAAAAAGTTGTTGAAATGAAATTTTATGGTTATACGTGAAAAAATACGTAAAATTTGATTCCATATTTAAAAACTCATTTTTACGAATTTTTCACGGTGTCGACCCCCCCATCCCCCCCTAGGGAAGGGGTGGGGATGGCTGATTTGGGTAAATTTAAAAATTATCATCCACCAATACATTTCCGTGGAAAAATTTTTTTTATCATCTCTAGAAGTATGCTAGACCCGAGACCCCTACATCAACCAGGAATAGATTATAGCACAGGTTCGGGAAAAATTTTTTATAACAAAAGTGGCCTCGAGAAACGCCTGGAAATTATTTTCAGCATTGTAGGTCCATCGCTAGAGGCAGTATTTGACAGTTGATATTTTAAAATGCAATTTTTTTCAAAATTAACTCAATTAAGGAGCATATTAAATATTATAATCAGATTCCTCGAGAAATTCTGCATATTTTTGATAGTATAAGATTAAGACTATCTCTTCAAATAAGGGGTGAGGGAGAGTGGGAACCTTGTTACGAAAAAACGCCTGTAATTCCGGTTCTACTAGACCGATTTCAATAAACTTGATGTTGTTTGAAAGAGCTTTTGTTGAACAATCGAAAATTTGTGAATATGAAGCAATCTGATCAATAACATAAATGCTAGTGGGCGCTGTTTTATTTTTTTCAAATATTGTGTTTTTTCGTAACAATTTTAAATAGAAGCATATAAATTGAAGTAGGTCTTTAAAAAGTAGACTGAATTAGTAATAAAACACTGCAAACAGCAAGGCGATATCTCTTTTCTATCCAGAGATATCATAAGAAACAGGCAAATGGCAGGAATTCATCTTCCAACGACTAGAAGGCTGGTGAAGTAAGTTGTGCTACATTTTTTCAATTATATAAGAATGTCATATTTGTTTTCAAGCGATGAGTTAGTAAATCAAAAGCATAAAATATCAATGAAAACCGATATTTGGAAGTTCATTTATTTGGCCACCGAGGTCTCCAGACCTAACTTGTTCAGATTTTTATTTGTGGGGGCGAAGATATCGTTTATGCCGATAGACCCGCAACAAGCATGGTTTAAAGGGTACGACAGACAATACGAAGTATTTCAAGGGCAGAAATTGGAGCTGCTGTTTTCTCTACCCGTCAGCAATTGATATCATGCTTGAAAATGATGGACGAAATTTCGAACATCTAGGGCGGCACTAATTACGTAACTGGTTATTTATTAAAGGTTTCAATTGTTCGATTTATCACATTATTTTAAAATTCGTTCTCATTAGGTAGATAGATAGATAGATAGCTTTATTGGTCTTACAAATATTACAGTTTATGAAAGTTAAAATTTCCTAAAATCTTCACTAACACAACCTGTTTAGACACGTCAACAATAACACATACAAACATATATATAAAAACATTTCATCCAAAATTGACTAACCCAGCCAGTTACAGTTAAAAACTTCATCTACTGAGTAAAACGCCAGACTTTCAAGTGCATGCCCTACAGTATACTTTAACTTTTTATAGTTTAACCTTGTCCATTCAATTGGTATAGAGTTGTAAATTTTACAATAAATAAAATCCGTTTGTTTAGAGATAGTTATATGATTTACTTTGGGTAATCTAATAATATCCTTACTCCTAGTGTTATAGTTATGAACATTTGATCCTGTGTTATATTTATGTTTATTTTTATGCATATATAAAATAGCTTCCAAAATAAAGAGGCATGGTACAGTCGATATTCTTAATGATATAAACAATGGTTTTGCATGTTCTCTGAAGCCTACTCCCACCATATCACATATAATTTTCTTTTGCTGTATAAGAACTTCATTTGCCACATTTGTTGAACCCCATAAAAGAATTCCATATTGAATGTGAGACTGTACTAATCCAAAATAAGCAATCCTAAGCACTTCTTTTGATACAACAGCTTTCATTCTTCTCAATGCAAAACGTCCACTTGACAATTTCTTATTTAGCTTGTTTACATGCAGCTTCCTATTTAGATTGTTGTCGATAGTGAAACCTAGTATTTTCACACTATTTTCACCTTCATGTCTCTCATTTCTTTTTACAAAATTTATAACTTTTGTTTTATTTTTATTGAGAGAAAGGACATTAGCATTAAAATACCCTTCAAACTTATTTTGTAGTTCAGCTGTTGCTGCATCCAGCTGATTATAATCTGCATTTTTAATTGAGAAGGTAGTATCATCTGCATATAAAAATGTTTCAGCAATATCAACATATTCTGGTAAATCATTCACATATATTACAAACAGTAAAGGTCCTAATACCGATCCTTGTGGCACACCATGTTCAACTAACTGTATATCCGATTTAATATTATTATGTATTATAAACTGTCTTCTATCAGTTAAGAATGAACTTAGCAAATTTAGAACTGTTCCTCTTATTCCATACTTAAATAATTTGTTTAGTAGTATTTGATGTGATATACAATCAAATGCCTTAGAAAAATCACATAACACAGCTCTTGTAGAAATTCCTAAATCTTTATTTGCTATTATAGTATGAACAATATCTGTTACTGCTTGAGTAGTCGTTAGTCGACCTTAATGTTCTAAAACAATATTGCCGTTCACTTAAATAATTACCGCCTTCTAGAAATTCAATTAACCTATTTTTTAAAATTATTTCAATCACTTTTGATAAAATTGGAGTTATTGTAATAAACCGATAGTTATCACATATATTAGGATCACCTTGTTTAAGTATTGGTGTGCCTCTACATAATTTTAAGCAATCTGGAAACTTGCCATTAGCAAAACATATATTAATCAAATGTACCAGAGGAAAACTAATAATATCGCTAATAATTTTAACCAAGACATGACTAATATTATAAGGATCCATGCATTTTGAGTTCTTCAATGAAGCTATTGAATCAATAACTTCTTTTTCATCTGTAGGTCTTAAAAATATTGAATTTTTAACCGATACATTTAACAACTCAGATCCATCCTTACTTGATAAAGGAATCCTTGCAACAACATCATCAATTATTTTAACAGAATATTCATTAAAATCGTTTGCAGTCAAATTACTAGTTAGGTATGTTTTTTTAGATTTATTATTAAAATTATTTATGATTGACCAAGTAGTTTTACTAATATTATTACTGTTTAATAACATGTTGTCATAAGATTTAGCTTTAGCATCCCTTAAGGACTTCCTGTACTGACTCCTGAAATTATTGAATTATTCTTTATGTGATTGGTTTCCAGTACTTAAACACAGTTTTTTCTTATTAGTTAGTTCAGTTCTCATATTTTTTAAACTATCATCAAACCAGTTTACCTTGGCATATCTGCTTTTTACAAGCTTTTGTGGAAATGCTACACCTACTGCATGACTAATTTCGTCACACAGAAATCTTGTTAAGTAATATAGTGGCAACCATAACATTAGTGTGAAAATTTTTTAACAGCTCCAATAACCAATAAAATTTCCTTATTTTTTATCACATGAACAATTTTACCCAATCATGTCAACATTACACTGATAACAGACCATGGACTGTTTTCATGTTGCTATGGACACATACCTATTGATTTATTTCGATTTTGAAGTTTCAAATATTTAATATTTGGAAATGTTACGATTTGGTTGTAATTCTATAATTGGTAAAACATTTTCTATCCGAATAACCCTCGGACATTGATAAATGCTCAAAAATTTTATGATAACTTTCTCAAGCTTGTTGCTTGTAGGCAACAGACCTCCGCCTACGGCGTCGGTCTTTTTCCAAGCAACAAGCTTAATTCCAGCCATTTACGATATCTCTGGATAGAAAAGAGATATCGCCTTGCTGTTTGCAGTGTTTTATTACTAATTCAGTCTACTTTTTAAAGACCTACTTCAATTTGTATGCTTCCATTTAAAATTATTACGGGAAAACACAATATTTAAAAAAAATAAAACAGCGCCCTCTAGCATTTATGTTATTGATCAGATTGCTTCATATTCACAAATTTTCGATTGTTCAACAAAAGCTCTTTCAAACAACATCAAGTGTATTAAAATCGGTCAAGCAGAACGCCTGTAGTTTTTCCGTATCAAGGTTCCCACTCTTCCCCACCCCTCATTTGAAGAGATAGTCTTAAACTTGTCTTATTAAAAATATGCAGAGTTTGTCGAGGAATCTGATTATAATATTTAATATGCTCCTTAATTGAGTAAATTTTGAAAAAATTTGCATTTTAAAATTTCAACTGTCAAATACGGCTTCTAGCGGTGGACCTACAATTCTGAAAACAATTTCCAGGCGTTTCTCGTGGCCATATTTGTTATAAAATTTTTTTCCCGAACCTGTGCTATAATCCACCCGGTACTATAAAAAGAATCTCAAAATAATTAGACTTTTGGTCCTATCTATATTGTGAATAGAATAGCCCTTATTCCTTCTTAGGAAGCAAATAAGTTCCATCTAAATATAATAAATACCAGATTACATACAGGCTACAGGTATGACTGGTTTGCAGTTATTCAGTATACATGTTATTTTAAATTTACCTAGAAACTTTTAAAAATGTATTCACATGTGCTTAACCCACATTCTCTGACCTTAATATGCTGTAATATGTGATACTGTTGCAGGATCAACAGGTTTATTTGGACAACAGCAGCAACAGCAACCAGCTTCTAGCAGCTTATTCAATACTTCATCAACATTTGGTCAACAAAATAAACCAGCAGGATTTGGATTTGGTGCTCAACCTACACAGCCTAGCTTATTTGGCCAACAAGCACCACAACAACAAACTTCCAATATGTTTCAACCTTCAACTAGCAATTTATTTGGTTCAACTGCATTTGGTGCTCAAGCAAATGGTACTGGTAATGTTAAATTCAATCCAGTTACAGGAACTGATACTATGATGAAAAATAGTGTGGCTACAAGTATTAACACAAAACACCATAGCATAACTTGTATGAAGGAATATGAGAATAAATCATTTGAAGAATTGAGATATGAAGATTATTTGGCTAACAGAAAAGGTATATTATTTGTGATGACTACTCTTTACATTACTTAACATAGCTTTGTTACCTTTAGGACCACAACAACAAGCTGCATTTGGTAGCACAACTCCATTTGGTGGAGTTGCATCTTCTGCTCCATCCCTATTTGGACAACCTGATACTTCTAAACCAGCTTTTACAAGCTTTGGACAAACTCCATCAACATTTGGTCAAGGTACTTCATTTGGAATGGCAAATCAGCAACAACCAACTGGAGGACTATTTGGAAAACCAACAACAGGTTGATATGAAATCATTTTATTATTAGATTAATATTTGTATCCTTTTTCACTGAGATCTCAGTTAATCACAGCTCACATTGGTAATGTGTGCTTTCTTTTTTATTCACTCACTTCGAAGTGAGCTGAGATTTTTCCTCCCCCTTCACCAATGTTGCATATGCTATGCGGGGGTATCAGTTATAGTAGGGTAGGTCAGAGGGTCTTCAATCGCGTCAGTGTTCAATAGCGTAAACAGTCTACGAACTCCTGTGCACAGAGAGATATTGGTCTGACGAATCACTAGTGGTAGGTAGCTGTAATACGAGGTAGAAATTAAGGCATTTTTTTTCTCGAATTCGTCAGAAATTCGAAAGAGGAGATAAATTAACTATAAAAAGTATCCTATTATAAAGACTGACGATTTGGCGGCGGGTGTAATTTGGGCGCTAACCATCCTTTTTTACCTGTCTGCTCAAGAAGGGTAGATAATTCGACATGTATTTTCGGCGCTAAGAAGTGCAGGTAGGTCGAGTCATAAAATAACTCTTATCTTAATAATTTTTATACATAGTTACACTTTGATCAACCGGGTTTGGGCCTGGGTTTTCTTGTTTTTTTTTTAAGTTTTCTATTTCTTATTTTCTGATATTTTTATACATAGTTACACTTTGATCAACCGGGTTTGGGCCTGGGTTTTCTTGTTTTTTTTTTAGTTTGATAACCGAGTTTGGGCCTGGGTAGAGTGCATTTCAATAGAGAATGGGCCACCTACGTCACAGCAACATGCGCGGAAGTGACGTCATAATCGAAGCCATGTTTAAAATTTGACGTTAGACCTTTAAACCATAGGCGTACCGATTTTAATGTTATTGGGTATAAGGGATATGAGAGTAAAATTTTAAATTAATTTGAAGAAAATGTTTGAATATCTGGACAAACAGCTTCTTTGTTATATCAGCATCCACATTGAAATAGGGTGTGTAAGAGGTGTGGATGAATTTGGAAGAGGGAAATCTATAACTGAATATAAATATAATATATTAGATTTTTTGCCAAAGTTACTAAGATTGATTACAAAAAATGTGATAAGGATCTCCAATATGTAATGTGTTATTGTTCAAATGTATAGCCAAAGTACCCATAACAAAAACAAGAAATCGAAATTAGCAGATGATGATGATGATGAGCAGTAAAAATAGCAAAGATATTGTGCAGTGCACTTCAAGTGGTGAAAACATAATACTGTTTTAGTTTTTAAGTACATTTTAACACTAAAAATTGTGATAAGCAATGCTGCAATTCTAATTATTTTCAATTTCTGCCGTTCACTGCAAATAATAATTACATGTAAATATGTATTATGAGCAATAAGTAAGGATAAGAAAAATATTAAAACAAATATTATAATGAACATTTTTATTTAGTTTACCAGGTAGCAAAATAAAAAAGCCTAGTAGAAAATATCAGTTAGCCAGAAAAAAACTGTTCAGTCGATAGCAAATGGAAAGGTTGACATTTCCATCATTACCTACTTAGAAAAACGAAATTCAAAAATACATAACATTCGAAAATAGTCCTTTTGTACACAATATTCTTTTTTTAATGAGATTATAAAAATTAATCGAGTGGTACACTTCTTACCTTGTATTAGGTATATATTTTATACAAGGTGAATATACACAGATTCCCAAAATTGATTGGGAGATATACTTTTTACTTTGTATAAACACAATAGTTATTCTCTACTTTTCTTCATAATTAGCTGATAAGCAAAATTCACATACATTGATATCAATTAAATTATCCCATCGCCTTAATTGCTATCAGACTCGCTGAATAATTCAATTCCACTTAAATCATCATTACCGCCACTACCATCTGAAATATCTTCATCAGATGAACCTGTATTTACAACAAATGCAAGGGAATCTTCAGCCTCATCAAATAAATGTTCTTTTTTTATCCACATATCCTCAGTTTTTTGAACGTGTTGACAAATAGAACACCACACATCAACTGAAACTTCGTCAAATTTTTGCCTGGCCAAACTTTCCACATCAGCTAATTTAAACGAAGTGTTATGGGCTGCCACCCAGTTTTTTACCAATGCCCAAATTTTTTCTATCGGATTAAACTCTGGATGATATGGTGGCAACCGTAATACTTTATGGCCATGTTCTTCTAACAATTTATCCAATTTATAAGTTACTGCTATACCTAAGTGTAACCTAGAATTTTTTATTAGTTCATACAGGACTGGTTTGGTTTGAAATTTGTCATGTGCAATGTTATTTGCCTCAAGCCACTGTATCATTTCAGCCTTAAGAGATGCTGAAGTAATACTTTTTTCCAGTCTAACATTATGATATGATGCATTATCAACTATCAAAACTGATTTTGGAGGCATATTAGGCAGAAGTTGCTCCCGAATCCACTTCATAAAATTATTATGATTCATATCATCGTGGTAGTCACCACTTTTAGAACCTGAAACAGAAAACATTGTTGATTTAAATTGAAGTTCAACTGGGTTATTAGCTTTTAAAATACCAGAATCAGATGCTATGAATATTGACTATAATAATGATGCATACCATGGGAATATACAAGCTAAGTAACTTTTTTTAAAAGTAGATTACAACAAATACTAATCCAAATTTTCTCATGCTCAAGCCCATATGAAAATGTTGAAGGGGAATAATATAAAAAAGCCATATTTTGAACAATCCTATATAAATATAAAAATATTCAAGGTATTACTAAGATATTCTTTAGTCTGCAATGGTCTCATTTACAAAGTTTTTGAAATATTGACGTTTTTTTTTAAATCAAAATTATTCTGTAAAATGGAAAATTATAATTTAAAGTACCTATATCATGAGCTGTAACTGTTCATTAGAATGTACCAAAGTTTCTTAATAATTATATTATCAATACCTGAGGGATGGTTCGCATGAAATAATTGACACTTACCTGAATTGAAAATCAATAAGGCATTAGGAATGAATCCTTTTTCTCCACCTGCATGTACAATTACAAGTCTCTTGCCTTTTGAGATTGGTTTATTTAAACCTTTCTCTGTCTCATCATACCATCCTTTCGATTGCACATGAGAACTGTGAATATATGTCTCATCTGTATATATAATATTCCAGCCTTCTTTTCTAAACTTTACGATCTCATTCAAAAAATTGATTCTTTTCAATCTAATATCATGAGACTCTATTAGAACCTTTCTCTTATCTGGAGTGCTTCTCCATCTGAAAATAAAGTAATATATGTTTGTAATTATAAGGGCCTCCTCTAAGAAGATGTAAAAAAACAACTTGTAATTTCATCAAAATACATATACAAAAGTATTTAAGTGAATACAAACTGGATTAGCCTGAAATGATTGAGAACTGTTTACTTTCATTTATATTTACATTGATTAACTGTGATGGTTTCAACATTTATTTTTATTGATAGATAGCTAAATGCATGAAAGTCATGCTAAATACTTTCCATTGTATTGTACCTACATGCATTTATTTAGAGTCTGCCATAACAGCATAGGTTGTCAGGTTGTATCGGAAAATATTTGTTCTATATTACTATATTAAAACTACTTACTTGAAACCCATATTTTTCAGTATACGCCATAAAGTAGTTCTGCTTTTGGTAAAGTCAGGGATGATATGTAGTATTTTTTGTAGAATACCTATAACAAAATTACAATAAGTGAAAGTTATTTTCGATTCTATCATGAGAAAACTTACACTTCAGAGTGGGAGCTCTCTTTTCCACAATGTAAAAATCATAAATTAATGCTCTGATTCTTTCCAGTTCTCCATCTCGTAAACTATCTTGAACACGTTTTCTGCGTGGTCTCATCTTATGAGGTGTTCCAAAAGATGTTGATACTCCTCTGTCAATGTTTAAGCCCTCCTTTCTAATTTTACCATATGTACCCTTGGATACACCAGTGGCTTTTAGTGTTCGTTGCCTAAAATATTCAGATATATTGGGGTTTACAAACATAATAATAACAATTATAAATAAAAAAAAATAACTGCGATTGTCTAATAAAACAAATTTGCATCCTTTGCAGCGTAATATATGAAGCCAGGGTGTTTAGTACCTACCTAGCATCTATGTTAGTATAAATTACAATTTGACGCATAAATATCTTACCGGTGATTTTGTAAAGGAATTTGAATCCCACTTTCAGCTTCCATTTCCATAAATTTTGCAACATTTTCCACAATTTGTCTTCCTTGGCTATGAATTACTTTGCCTTTAACACCGATCAATTTTTTAGGAGGCATGTTAGATTTAAATAGTCAATACACTCAAAATAAAAAACTGAGTTATCAAATAAAGTATTTATAACAAACTAACACTTTTACACGCACTAATGCAAAGAAATAAATTAAAAACTCAACTCAAATGCAAACGAAGCTTAGAGGTTAGGTTCAAATATAAACACAGACCCTTTCAATTGTCAATTTATAGCAGTGGCACTGATCATGGCGTACCGGAAGCGTGGCCATGGCAACGGCGATTTTGCATTTCTGCGACTGGCGTCAGCTATGACGCAAATGGGTCATTCTCTATTGAAATGCACTCTACTTCAGTCGGTCAGCGCCCAAAATACACATAGGATTAAAATGACCCTTCGGTCTTGGCGCCTAGTTTACATGTTGTAAAAAGTTTATATCTATTTTTGACAATGCAAAAAAAATCCTGACATCGAAATACTCGTGCGCGTCAGAATTTTGTACAGGTAGTTCAGCTCGATATTCTAGTAGATTTAATTCTTAATCTGATTATTTTGTGAGGGAATTTTTTCAATCTGACAATTCAAAATAATTTTTTTTTAAATAATTTTTTTATGTATCAAAACAAGAACACAAAATAGGGGAAATATGTGTTATAAAAAAAATATATATACAGGGTGGGGCAAACTTCTGACATCGGAGGATTACATCGTTGTGGTGATAGATGGAACTTTATAGTTTTGTGTGAGCTAATACAGTTACTGAGGGCACATTTTGAAAATACTTTCGATTCTACAGGGTGTTCCAAAACCACGTAGCAGCACAAACTTACATTTTTCCAAATGGAACGTACTATATTTTGTTTAAGAATCGAAAAGATCTCACCGAGAGCGTTACAAAAATATAGCACTCTAATATATTATAA
>CAJUYH010006302.1:0-20508 GCA_910591685.1 Galerucella tenella | reverse complement strand
TCAATTGTGTAGCAAATTACACAATTGTGTAGCGTGGAACAACCCTGTTTCTGAAATACACCAATGTTACTCCTACTTATTCTATCCACCCAACGGCGGAACACGCCGTCATCTTTCTTGGCCTTCGACCATATCCCATTAACTACTCTAGCTGTAGTCAATATCTTTTCGTCTGAATTGTACAATCTGTATATGTCTTCATGTAAACGAATCTGATCGCCTATATAATTGCCCAGTTTAACTCCTTTAATTAAAGCATCGTTACATATATACCGATAGTACCCGACTTCTTACCAGAAATATGTACTACCATTGTCTAATATAAATAAATAGTCTGACAACCTTATGGGCTAATAATTTAACGGTTTTTCGGTAGTTCGGACTAGACGTATAGGTGGCGATGGATTTAACGTTTAGATGGCGCTGAATACAATATTTCACTGCGAATTAGGAAAGATACCCATTTATTTTGAGTGATTATGTTTTTAAACGCTAGATATAACTGACGACAATTTGTATTAATTGTGAGTCTATTTTCGAAATAAATCTACCTGGCAGAACAAAAGATCAAAAGAAGGTCATTGTAATAACCAACCACTAAATAGTAGGGGTAGGAGGGTTGTCTCTGGAGTAGGTGAAGGGCCCTAAAATATTATTTGGAATTCAATCTCAAACACAAATATTATTATCTATTGTATATTTTAAAATTTAAAATTTGGGACAATAGTGAGATTTTAAAAGAGGTATTTTTTTGATAAAGTATAGATAAATCTCTATCAATAATGATTATCGATTCTGAATTTACTTTAAAAAATAGTTCAGAAGTTTATTTTGCAGGATATTTGTGCAAAAAGGTTTGGGATAGATACAAGTGTGATTCATGTAAAAATTTTTTAGATGATCTTAATGAAGTTCAGGATAAAAATGCCTTATTTTTTTGAAAAATTTTAATATAAGAGACTTTTCAATTTGCCACTTGTAAGTGCCTCCTATTTTAAAATCTTTCACAAAAATAAAAATATCCAAAAAAATAAAAAACCAAATTACAATTAAATTGCGGAAACACATCTGATTGGTTTGTGGATAATGAGTGTGTGCTGTCCATACATCCTTTTTATCAGAATTATCAATAAGAACTTTAATTTTTAAGGATCTGAAATACAGATCTTTAAAATCTGCTGCAAAAAAAAGAAAAAAATCTGACAAAGTGACAATTTTACGAAATAAGTAATAAATGTATATTTTAGATTTTTTCGAATATTTCTAGGCTAGTTTATCATATAAATATTATATATTATATGACGATTTGATGTACCATAAAAATTTTATGTAACAATCTCTGACATTTGTTTCTTTTTATTTTATGTTCAGAAAAAAATTATAAATATCTGTTTTTGTCAAAAAATGTTTTTTTTTACAAAATTCATAACAATTCTTTCACCCAAAACCCGATTGTTATACACGATTCTATTAGGAATTCATCTCGGTGATAGAAGATTATCTATAAATGTGTTCATTCATCCTATTGTCCAGCAATAAAAGTTTCTTTTAACTACCTACTTTTTATGAAAACTTACGTATTCAAATATCATTTGTTGAAAATAATTTCAGTAGAGATATAGGTAGCGAACGGAATATAAAAAAAGATTAACTATTTAAACTCCATTCCAAGATACATATTTCGTTTTAACTAAACACCAATATGATTGATTCAAAAGAAAAACAAACAGCAGGTAGACGTTAATCCGTTAACAAAAACACAGTATCGTATACCTATTTTGTATGAAACATCTTTTGATAACATCTGCCAATTAGAATTAGATGAAATGAACTGAAGCGTATACGACATACCCTGTATGTTACAACATTTTATGTCAGTAAATAAATTCTTTTTTTCAATTCAGTGATTTTTTTCACAAAATAAATTAAATTTGTGTGTGTAGTATGTAAATTTTACCAACTACGGATCTGTTACATTCATTATAAATCCTATTAGTGAGTCGAAAAAATATAGGTACTTTACTAAAGGCTTATTTTAAATCGGAAAACCTACCTATTGTATTGTTTGCTCAGGTAGGTACCCTTGACGTTTAGAAATGAATGCTGTTAGTTAAGGGCTATTAATATTTTAAGCTGATCATGGAGCCACCTATTGGTCAGTAGCAAGTATTTGAAAGTTTACAAGTTTCACCGTAATTTAACTTAGGTCGCCACCTCTCAATATATATGCATCTCTTTTTTTAGAATCTCACTCCTGAGGTTGACAGACTATTTCTTTATATTAGACAATGGTACTACCTTCCTCTCTAAGTCCTTAGCTTCTATTCTCGCTCTAAGAACGATTTCACCACCCAACATCTCATCATGCGCATCGACGTATATATCAGCGTCAGGAGCCAGGCTGGCCGTGTAAAGTCCCGGCGTCTCAAGCAACTTCCTATACAATTCTTCTACGTCCGGAGTTGATAATTTGGTCCCCAAAGATGACGTCACGAAATTTCAAGAGGTAATTTGGTCCCCATGGCTGACAGGTATAAATTCCCTACAAGTGATTTCGTCCCCGCAATCAGATATATGCTTTCGGTTCAAAGAAGAAATAAAATCAAAACATGAAAATAGTTTAAAGGTTTTAATTTCAACTCTATGGCATGAACATATAAATAATTTTTACACAAATGAGAATTTCAAAATTTTACACATTTAAATGAAATACATGTTAAAAAATGAGTTCTATCTATTTCAGAGTTTTTGTATTTTTCTATAAGGTTTTCAATAAATTTTTGACGATTTCTAATTTTAGGGTCTCTTACATAATGTTTCAAATGACAACTTTGCAACTTGATATAAGTTTCGATTTGGAATTCATTTAATTTCTCAAGAAATGTTATTATATTTGGATGTTCTTTGTAAAATGAATCGTTAAAAGTTCTGTGAAAAGCTTCGCAAGCGTTTGTTGTTCGCGTGAGATCAGACGAATTTTTGGCCCAAATTGTCGGTGGAAAAAGAGATTCTTCATCAACATAATTCTCGATTAGATAATCAGCGTACTTCTCCAATCTCATGTCACTTGGTCTATTTTGGAATAGTTCGAACGCAACGCAATCACCCACTTCATTAGGATCTAAATAAGTAAGACCAAAAGTCAAGTGCAACCACCGACCAATATCACTGCTCTCATCGTTATATTCCACAACTAGACCGATAGTTTTAATTTTCCGGAACCATGCCTGGGCGAGATGAAATCTGCATCCGATGATTTGGGTGGAAGGCCAAACTTTTCGAATGGCTTTATGTATGGCCATTTCAAAATCACACACTATTTCCGTAAAATCGTAGTTAATATTAATTTTGGAGCACTTATCTTGAACCAAAAGAAACAGTCTTTCGTATGTTTCCGATTTTTTATTGGGTAGAAGGCATACCATTAAAAGTATGTAATGTCCGTGTAAAAAACCGTGAATTGTAAACATTTGTGTGAAATATTTGGCACAATAATCAAATGTGCCGTCGACGTAGATTCGTTGCGTTTTCCCCAGAGCATCAAGATTTGAAAGACACGTAAACACAATGATATTATTTAACACACAATTAATAAAAAGGAATTGTTCATCACGCGAAGTTTTTACGTCAATCGAATTCAAAATTTCATGTACATCGTTAATATTTTTCGGAAGCGCTGGTATAAACTTACGTCGACTATTATACATATTCTTCCTAACGTACTCGACGTCCTTGGTTGTTAGTGTCGCTGGTAAATTTTCTTTCAATGCCATACGTATAATTTTTGACGGTTTTTCAGAAATATCGTCAACAGCTTTTCTCTTGCAAACTGCAGAAACTGTTTGCCTATTTAACGTTGAAATGTCCGCAACATGACAGTGTTCGGATGAAGTTTTAGTCACGAATATTGCACTTGATACACCTAATGTATAGATACAGGCCTTACATTTTCTGTTGGTACATTTCCAACAAGTTTCTTCTGAAGTTTTCAGTTTTTTGTGAAAATTAAACTTGTAACCGTTAACTACAAGTAAATCCTTGCCACGATTACTTTTAATAATTTTCACCTCCATAATTTGCTTTCTCACAACAATTCACACGTACTCAAACTAAGTAATAATTGAAATGATTGTAAATTATAATAATATAAGGGTTTTATATCCGTCTAAACACCTGTTATTCCTAAAAATTTCCAAGAAGCAGAAATAATTATATTTTAGTTTGGGGGCGAAATTACCAGCCGGATTATCGAAGTGCCTGGCTACCAAAGGATTAACACAGGTAGCGGGGACCAAATTACCCATCCCCTCTACGTCAGCCTCTAAATTAAGAACAGCCCCCCCGGAGTAAGCAGCAGCACTCGCCGTCCCGCCTCTAGGAGCAGCAGGCCCCGATTGAAGAAATGCACCTTCTCCGACTCGGTACATCTTGTAAGCAATAATAATTTTTCACTAAACGTGGTAGTTACAGTCGACAAAAGCAAACATGAGCTCCTGAAAATATGCGAACTAAAAGAAAGGTCATCGTAACGAGCCCATCAGGAGCTAATGTTAACGAACGTACGTAATTTGGATCCAATAGTTTTTTGAATATTTTGCAGAAGAGATACATGATATGGCTATTGTTTTGGGGGATTTTCCATATTGACTGGGGTCGAAGACTTTATATAGATAACCAATGTGTACTTTTGGTAATTTTGACAAACTCTGATAATTTGAATAGTAAGTTCGGGTAATTTTTATTTTTGCATCGGCAACACTGGACTGCATTCTATTTTCTATGTGATGTCAGCTGCCATATAATCTGCCTCTATACTTTTATACTTTATGTTATTATGGTATTATTTATTAATATTTAGAGTTAAATTTTTAGCAAGTTTGACTTTGTTTACATATCTCTTAACAGTTGACAGTTATGGTATCGATATTTGTGTTGTGCACAACCAGTGTACGATCCGTGGATCCAGCCTCCATGTGTTTCCTCTAGCCTGTTTGGCAGCCATTAGGGCCATTTTTTTATTGTTTTTTCCATGAAGGTGTAAATTCCAGGTTTGTTTTGCATCCAGAAATATACCCAGATACTTAACCTTCTGTGCTAGACTCAGCTGAAGAGGTTTGGCTTGTTTTAGTTCCTTAAACTTCTTTTTCCTAGCGAAGGGAATTAGTACAATTTTTGACAGGCTTCGCCATTAGGCATTCCCTCCTACACCATGTCTCCACCGTTTCCAGAGCCTGTTGCATCAGTATACCATTATTGTTCTTATTCACCCCTTTCTTTTCTTTTAAATCTGTTTTTGATACCAATGGGCATTCTTCTAATCTCTCTGAATGTTCCAGCAGACCCGTAACCAATTTCTTTCATAAAAATAAATAGATGTAAAAAGGTTGTTTAAATGAAATTCATATCGATTATGTCTTTCAAGCAGCTCATGAATCATATCTATTAACAGAGCAGCATCTTTTCCAAACATCGTCTACCTTTTTAGCACAGCGTTGAGTTGTTCTTCCTGGTATACATTGAAATGTATTAGGTATCTTGTAAATTTATCGACCAAATTTCAAAATCAAAACTTATCGGCTTGCCTTTGATAAATTATTCACAGCCATGTCTGCCGGAATATTTAATCATTTACTCATCATAGTCTAAATTTTCAACAGGCACAACATTTTTCAAACAGTCCTTTTGGGAGTATATTTATAAATAATCGCAGTTTTTACATTTAATCGCTTGCATCAATTTCAGTGTTGTCGGCACAGTGTATAAATTTGAGAATTTCCTCATACCTGTTTCTTCTTATTGCGTCAGTAACAACATAATTTCTCATATCATTAGCAGAATCCCAGAATACTATTTTAAATAGCTTCTGATAACATCCGCCAAAAATTGAAATTACAATTGAACATCTAATTTCATCAACAGTTATTTTCGAGTCACTACAGGCTTCAAATAACTCATACTTTGTCAATTCTGCAACAAGAAAGTCTATTACTTCACCATTAATATATTTTTTAAATATGTCTATACATAACATGTCTTGAAATTTTTTATAATCTTTTGAGTTATCCAGAAACACACCAGCATTGATTGCTCCAAATCCCCTTCTCGATCACAGCCTATCTTTTTGGTTTTTTAGTTTTGTTTATACTAGTATTCTCATTTTTGTTTTTTTTACGCTGCTCTGAAGTTTGTTCAATTCTTGAATTGTTTTTCTCTAGTCTTGACAACTAATACGATTAGTATTGCTTGAAACGAATTCAGCATGGCTTCGTAATTGCCTTCCAGTCAAGTTATCCAGAGAACCTCCACTATCTTCGTCACCTGAAATCTCAGCAGTGAGACTGCCTACTTCCGGAGGTTCAACATATCGATGGTGAAGGATCAATATGTCCTATCTAAAAAATTGATACTTTTCAGGAGGAAGAAAAACTGTTTTTTTGCTACAGTATTAACAGACATAGTTGAAAAAACACGACAATAATATCTTTTTATTGAAAATAACAGTTTAAATCAAATATTATTTTACATAATACTTTTGAAAGATAGGCCAAATCAAAATAAATTATTGTATCACATAGGATATTGCAATCCAAACTAATACTATCTGATTTCCTAAATAGCTACAAACTATAATATTTCAACACATAGGACATTTTTACATCGCTCAATTTTTATTATATTGAATAATTAGGAATTATTCACTTATGTTTAAATAGAAATTATTTCCGTTCATGTTTAAAGAAATTAGGTATGAACAAAACTACGTTAATGATATTCTCTATCAAAAAAGTAATGAAAGTTACATCCACTATTCTCCGTATGGTTTGAGAAAAATTGTACTATAAACAAACTAAAAAACATATACTATAAGAGGTATAATCGAACTTTAGTTTTTGAAGGCAACAGGACGGAAAATAGTTTTTCCATATGAGAAGTGTGCACACCGAATTTCTTTATTACTATGAAAGATACTATAAAAGCGGCATGGAACATAAATATTATTCAAAACAATGATAATGTTACCAAAAAACTAGGTATCCTAATTTAATAGTTCAGACGCGATATTGTCATTTTTATACGGTTTAAGAAAAAGGCCCTCAGCAATTGGTACGGGGAAGTTGCAGCTTGACGAAATTCAAAATTAATTGGCAAGATACCTGTATCCGGAAGTTTTGGGCGAATCACCACAATCCTTTTCAAGTAACCAACTCCAATGGACACTTAACAATGAAGATTAACGCCGGAAGGCGTGGTTTGTTGATTCGGCGGATTTAATAGTGAGACAATACTTGCTACAAGTTGGTACGTAATCAATCATCACTGCGTGATAAAAACAAATCACCAACACTCGGTATTTCACAATAGGGCGGTATACGAATCTTGGAACATCAAACTAAAATTCCGGTGACTGGATTTGTTTATCCGGAAATATTGAACAGGAATAGTTCCTAAGAGGTAAATATGTACAAAATATACGGTAGATGCGGCATACGATTCTCGGACCGTTGCTAACGTTACGAAACTAACACGATAATCAGCGAAAAATTAAAAAAATGAACGATACGGAAGGACGGCACGATAAATTCCGGGTGAACTTAGGAGATTCAACCAATCTTCTTCATCACTTATCGCAGACTGCCTTTCTGACGAGATTCGGCTGGAGGTGAGTTTTAGAATTATTTTTCCATGAAATGATATTACAAGGACTAATCCTAGGGAATACCCACAAAAAGCGATTGCAGCCATAACTTATATTACGTTACGACGTTCAACGAGACTCAGAAAAATACCTATTGTTAGATTCATAAAATATGAACAGCCGATATAAACTTGAAAACCGGAAATTAGGGTCACAGCGCATTGGACCTTAATCCTTTGTCGGGATAGGTTTTATTAATTTTTATTGGATGTCGGAATTACCGTGTACGGAACATTTGGCCTAACCTAACCGCAGAAAATTAATTTATTCAACTGGGCAAAAAGTGAGAAAATGAAAACGTTACAACCTTCATGTTTTAATAAAAGTTGGAATGAAAATGAATTAAAAATGGCTTTGAGAACGAAAAGTATTTTAATTAAAAATGTGAATAACAAACAAATCATACTTTTCTTTGCCTATTATATAGTATGTCGTAGGTTATGATCCCAATATTCATAAATACAATTTTCGTCCTAGTTTTTCAGGACCAATACGATCGGAATCAAAGAAATAATAATAATAACATACTTTTCTCCATTAGTCAAATTTTATAAAACTAAAGAGGAACATTTTCATATGGTCAAGAATATCCAGAACACATATATGTTAACAGAAAGAATTACCATTCTATAAATGTACAGTTGGTAAGTTACTTTTGAAATAGATAGATTCAGTTATTGCTGACATAAGTAAACAATTTTGTTTGACTTTGTTTTAAGATATGTGATGAAAATTTACGCATTTTGAGTGTTGATGCCCGATTTCCTGGTAGCTGCCATGATGCTCATATTTGGAGACAGTCAAATGTGGCCCAGTAATGGAGAGACTCCAAATAACCCCCAAAATTTATTTTTTCTTTTGGGTGATTCAGGTTAGGCATTTACTCTGATTAAATAACACAAATAAGTATATATTTTTTCTCAGGTTATCCTTTAAGACCATGGATTTTAACACCATTACAAAATGAGCCAGTAAATCGTGCTGAAGATGTGTTTAACAATAGGTTTAAGAGCATTAGAAGTACGATAGAACGCTGCAATGGAGTCCTAAAAAATAGATTTCGCTGTCTTTTGAAGCATCGAGTACTGCATTATTTACCTGCAAGAGCGTCTAGCATCATAAATGCTTGTGTGGTACTTCACAACATGTGTTTAGACACTAATATTCCTGAACCAGAAATAGATCCCAATGCAGTTGTAGATTATGGAATGTACGACGATGAAAATGAACAAATAAGAGGAGATCCAATAGGAGTAGTAAATCCTGACCTTGCTGCCGCTCGTAGAATTCGAACTGAAATAGCTGCCAACCATTTCAATAACAGATGATTAATATTACTATGTATTTTTAGAATTATCACATTTTCTCCGTTTTGTGTTAGAAAAAAATATGATTAGATTAGATTAAACTAAATGACTTGGTTCACAAAAGTGTTTTATTTATTGCACATAAGTAGGTACATCTACAATATAAAAAAATAGAACATAATATGGTATTCTTTGGTTATTGTGAGGTTCATTTATTTTCCGTATCACATAAAATTATTTTTCAGTTCTGTTATTCCTTTCAGAATTTCTTGGTTCAGCAAATTGGCAGTTTTAAGAGCTTCTAGTTTCTCCTTGTGGTAGGTTTTCCTGTGTTGAAGGAAACTGATCTTTTCTTTATAATAGTTATCCATTATATTTTTCTTTTCCTCTTCAACCCTTACCAATTCTTGAGAAATTTTCAAAGAGTTTTCAAGGCGTCTTGTCTTAGTGACTTTCTTAAGCACTTTATCAATCGGCTTCATGTGGTATTCATGATCTTTTCGGTACTAGAAAAATATATTTAGGTAATATAATCAACTTATTGGTAAAATATTAGATTATTTAGGTACCTAATAGTTACAATATACAGTTTTCTTTCAAATAAATCTCAGAAATTTCTACAATTTATGTCGATTTCAGTTTGACAGCCCTTTTGCACTCTGTGTATATCTATCCCTATTTTCCAACTATTTTCTTTGCAGTGAAGAAAAGAAAAACAATTCATTTTTTTGCACCAAGTGCAATGAAATTGAAATGAACATTAAATCGAGCCCTGTCAATATTAGAATAATATTGGGACAACTTTTCAAAATTGCTTATTAACTTGGGGTAATTATAAGTCTTCTGAGAGCAATAATACTTTTTAAAAAACTTACTGCAGCAGGTGTATCAACTGTATTACTGTTATTGAGACAATTCATAACAGTGGTTGTTTCTACATTGTTTGGGGTCGAGCACCTTCCACTTTGCTGCTGAATGTCTTATAATAAATGAGAAGCTTTTACTTGGAAAATATTTTTTTTTGTAGTTGAGTACAAACCTCTGCAAACTCGAACTGTACACTCGGCAGAGCTACAGTAGAATCTCCAAAGGTAACTTTTGGAGAAACCATTTCTAAAATAGAATTTTCCACTTCATCCATTTTGTCTTTAACAGCTGCTGGTCCACCACCTGTGCCGTAACTATATGTTTTTTCCTTTACAGCTTTAGCTTTGACATTTTTTTTAAATCTTGCCAAGTCTACAATATAAAACATTAACATTATAGATAAAGCACTTGCACGAAATGTGTAACGTGAAATAGCAGCGTCTACTGAACTAGCCGAAAATGTAGTTCGCGTACCACTACAGCTGCGCATGCGCACCACTACCAGCACTTGCGATTTCGTATTTTGTATGCTCACATTTACCAAAACGACATGGATATTGTGAATTGAATGTACATTTCCCTTCTTTGAAATTGTAAATATCAGTTCAATGCACATAACCCAAACGAGGAGACAAATGTGCACATTTACCGGAAAATGTGTACATTTGCCGCAATATCCACTTTTACCGTTTACATTTACATATCGATTAACAACTATTCCAATGTGATAATCGTCCCTAAACAGGGGATTTCCTCGTACAGGTTGTGTGTGTTCACATCAATGGTGCGGGAGTGATAACCGGGTGCGTTATCAAGCATTATTGATGGAAGGGGGGGGAAGGTCGGGTAAAGATGCTGACCTGCCTTAGTCTCTATCACCCCTAAGGATGATAAATAGAGCCGGATTGGCTCGGGCACGTTAAGTGCATAACCGTCGCACTTTTCGAGGACTAAACGCTCACTTTCTGTCAGTTCATCACGGAACTTACTCTTCAGGTTGAGGATCCTCAACCAAAGAAGATTCGTACAATAATATTGAAATGTCTCTCTAGTCCAAGACTTAGAGAGGTTGGAATCGTCGATGAGTAGTTGGTCGTAAGTTTTGTCGACCAGGGAGGGATAAACGGATAGGTTTGGCTGCTGACGGACATTAATGTTCGTCTCGCGCACATTCATGTTGAATGTAAATAATGAATCAGATGTCGACTCTTTTTCGACAATGGTTGTTTTGGCTGGAGCGGGAGCGCTGGACATTTGTCCTCGTGGCATAGTGCGGGGTGGGGGGGCCGGCTTCCGGGAAGTGGGAGCACGGCGTTGTGGAGCTTTATCAGCTGCGTTGGCGTTAGGTTCCTTGGGAACATAGGTGTTAGCTGCGCGTGGGTTGCGCTGGTTCTCAGGCTTGCCTTGGTAACCGCGTTGCATGATTAAGCTGCGTGTATTGGTGGAGTTGGTTGAAATGATTTACTTGATACAGTTCTGAGAAGAACGTTTCGAGTCAAAACTTGGATAAAAACTTATGCTACTATCCTAAAAGCATAATATTGTGGTTTGATTCCCAAGAAATGAGAAAAAGAACATAGGAAGATATGTTAACAATGTCACTTTCTTTATACTTTTTTTGTATGACTTGCTGTGGATTTTGTATAAACATTGTTGGCGAAATTAGTTTCTATTTTAATTTCTTTTAATCAAATAATCGAGTTCCAACAGGGTAAATTAAGGCACAAAAAATGTTTATACAAATTTATTGACGTTGACAAGCAAATAAAAGGTGGTACTTTCATGGGACCACAAGGACTCTATTTAAAGAAAAAACTGGAAAAATGAAAATAATTATTGTTTATGAAACTTATAAAAACAGCTCGATTTTTCCGTTAAACAAATGCCTATTTGCACGTTGAGCAGTGCCACCTAGTACGATGCGGTTTAGCGCGTGTACTGCAGTTAGCGCAACGAAATTTGGTACCATGTATTGGTAAGTGGGCTACTCTATCGAAGCGTTTTTCTGTGGGAACCGAACTTTGAATTTATTTGGTAGGGTTTCAGTACTTCCTCTTCCTTTTCGAGGCAAGTACGGATCGGCGCCAATTAATCCATTAGCCACAGCAAATCGAAATTCTTTTGAAGTTGAACTTTTGACGCCCTCGGACCGATTTTTAAAAATAATATAGGCATTCACTACTGCTAAATCAAGAAAATGCCAGAAGAGTCGATACCGCCACTTCTTGGATTTCCGGTCCACTCTGTAAGTGGCTACGTATTGGTCAGATTTATCCACGAAGTTTATATGCATGTTATAGTCTTTGACTTACTCCATGCAAGGAATATCTATCGTTGTTCCATCTTTTTGATTCCTTGGAACTGTAAGTATCATTTCCAGATTATGAAAATTGCTGATAAACCGAACCAGCTTTGTATCTTTCTACACTGAATAAAGAATGCCTCCGCCAAACCGCGTCGCCCTTGTTCATACTTTTTTCTGAGTTTTGGTCCTTGGGTTCCCCTTTACGTCCCTTTCTAGCTGTTCCGCAAGCATAAATCTTATTTTATTTACAAAATTGGAAGAATTATTCACATTAAAAGAATTAAAGGGATAATTAGCCTTTTGTCCCACACTATTGTTCATACTAACTTTATTTCTATTTTCAGAAGTATTGGATTCTTTCTTAGACACGGGCTCAAAAACGTTTACGTTTTCCAAAACGGTAAAACGCTTTTTCAAAAATCAATAAAAGAAGAGATCGTAGATAGAGTGCCTGGCTCGCGCTCGCTCTCAAAAGCTTTCTGCGACTGAAAATCTAATTTTTGTTCTAACAAGAAGACAATAAGAGTTTCAAAATTCTCCGAGTCTTCAAGACCCAAATTTTCCATCAAATCAATCGTTTTTTTGATGAGATATAGAAATCCTTTAGTCCCGTAGCATTGCTCTTGGATAAAGGTTTTTGCTCAACAAGTTCTGTATTAATTTAGATTTATCTTCATCGGTATTTTGTGAAATATGCAAAGCGACATCTAAATTAGAATTCGTGACACTAAAACTGTCTATCAATCCTAGCGGTTGACCTCTCAAAAGACTTTTTAAATAGTAAAGCTTCTCACTTTTACTTTGTAATTTAGAATTGTTCAAAACTAAAGCCGAAAACAAGTCGAAAAATGATGCCCGTTCTGATTGATTTCCAGTAAATGGTTTTATACTAAATTTAGGAAGAATCACGTTAGCATATTGACGAGAGATACCTACCTCAATTTGTGTAAAAATGCATTGCACCTTCATTTAACATACGAAACAGTTCGAATATTCAGACATAAATGACAATAAAATTTATTAATAGCAATGAAAAGAGAACTAATATCAAGTTAATCAAATTAAATCGAAATTATAGGTACATGTATTGAAAACTAAACGTTATTACCTTTCAAGAATATTGGAGAAAAATTAAATCCTCAACAACATTTATGTTTTCTTACTCAAGTAAAAAATAAATTCAAAATTTAAATCAGTGGATAAAAAAAGTAACAAATAAAATAAGTTCTAAGACTCAATGATAATAAATGCTAGGAACCCTTCAAATATTCACATAAAAATATCCGACAATTAAATTATTTGCCGGCACAAAACTATTGTTTCCACAACACTATACACAGGAGGTTTTTTTTTTGGTTGGTGCTAAGCTCCAAGCAGCTGGCTGCTAGCGATAAGAATATACGAAGTAGAAGTATAGGGACGTTGCCAAATCTTCCGACAAGTTCTCGTACCTCAGGATTTTCTGCTTCCTAACAATAATTTTCAAAATTGTTGAGCTGGTTTCTTGACCAAAATTCAAAACAAATTGAAGACAAATGAACAGGATCCAACACTGATTTTAAAGTTTTGAAATAAAAATTTTCAAAAAGAATCGATCTCAAAAAAAATATGGTAGAAGTAAAGAGTTTCTATAGTAGGTGGCAACCTTGTAGAAAAGATCATAAGATGCCATAAAACAATATTTCTTGATAATCGTTAATTATACAAGTAACAGTGTCTAGGTTTATTTTTTATTTACCTGACCATAGTTGTCACTGATTTTACACACTATAACATATTCATTAAAATACTGTACTAGCAACACTTACATTTTTTATAAGATAGGAGGAACCTTAAGGCGCGTTTACACCGGAGTTGGCAACCAAAAATTGCCAACTTCGATTGCAGACGCTAGTTGCCGATGGAAGTTTGCAACTTGTACTTGCAACCTGGGCACATAGTTTGTTTTTATGTCTGCAACCTGCAACGTGCAACCAAAAAATCAGACAGTATGTAGAATGTCGAGTGCTGAAGAGGTTATTCTTGCTGCGGCAGCGTGTGTTATTTTATCAAAATGTAAAAGACGGAGAAGATACTGGGTTCGACCTTCATTGCAGGCAAGAGCAAGGTATAGCGGCAGCGATCTTTTAAATAATTTGAATCGAGATGATACAGATCCTTTGACGGGAGAATTGAGTTGCGATGGCAGTATAAAAAACTTTTTGAGAATGTCGAGTGACGATTTTGAAAGTTTAATTGTTGGTATTGGACACACAATTAGTAAACAGGATACTAACTACAGGAAAGCAATTCCAGTGCGAGAAAGATTGGCCATAACATTGCGCTTTTTGGCGAGTGGCGACTCTTATACTAGTCTCAGTTATTTGTTTAAAGTTTCCAAAAGTGCGATATCTATTTTAGTGCCAGAGGTTTGTGAGGCTGTTATAGGTTTCCTGAAGGATAACATACAGGTGAGCAGAGAAAGAAAATTACTAAATATTGTTATTTTTAGATACCTTCTATTTGTTTACGTTGTGCACTGAGTTAATAAATCTAGACAAAAGTAGTTGCAACCTGGTAGTGACTTGTTAATAAAATATGAACACAAAGTTAAGTTAATGTTTCAAATACAATGTAGAATAATATTATAGTAACACAATTCATAAAATCAGAAATAAATGTATAAAACAAAAAAAATACAAATCAAACAAAGAAACTCTATAGATTAATTAATGTATTGGCATCTTCATCACCCCCGTAAAAGTCATCACCCCATACTGCTTTGTCTGTAGACGTGTCCACCACCGGGTTCAAGATGAATACCTCGATTGAAACTGGAAAACTTAATAACAACAAAATTATCATGTTTTTTATACTTTCTACAGCCAACAATGATTTTTAGCGAAATTTTAGAATGTACAATAAGATATTTTCCATTTCAGTGTGTGCTCTGCTTCGACTAGTTACATTATCTAGTTGTAATAGGTTTTTGTATATGAAGTGAATACTTACCAAATGTGGCATTTTTGAATAATTCAATATGGAATGATGGCCAGCATGTGTTGACTTTTTCTGATTTTCGAATAGCAGTGTGTAATTTCTCTTTCGAAAATGGTGGCCAATAACATAAGTTTCCCATTATCCAACCTGTAGGCACTGCCTCAACAGAATTATCGGAAAACTTGATGACAGTAAAAGTTTTTACCTCAGAACTCATTGTTAAATCCTGGAAAAACTAATAGTCGGATATGGTTTCAAGCAGACATAAATATCATTAAATAACTGAACTCTTAACAATCAGTTTATACCTATACAAACTCAAAGTTCACAATGATATAATGAAACTTATAGAAAAAAGCATGATAGACTCACAAACTTGAAGAAAAAAAAGGTTCACATATCACAGTTTTTGAAAAGTACTTAGTGAGTTTAGTCAAAAACTTTGCCAATATTTCCATGCAATTTTGAAGGAGCTTCACTATTTAAACAACATAATGTACTGGGTTATAACTTTTGAATAAACAGATTCCTCTCAATGACAGAAAATCGGAAAAGCGTTTGGTAAATTATCAAGAATCGAAACATTAGATTATAAACAAACTCATATAAGTAGAAAGTTAGTGATCAGTAATATGTAAAAGAGGAAAAACCACAAATTTGTCTTCATATGATAATCTGACACACTTTTTTGATATTTCTGCTATACTGAAAATCTCAAGGGGGCCCAGAGAATTTACTAAAAATATATTCAAATCTGATGACTTGCATGGATTAACATAAAAATCAGCAATTTCCAAATATTTACATGCAATAATTTTATATGAATCTTCGAAAAATATTAAATTTTTTATAAGAACAACATCACCATTTTTTAAAATACAACAATTATCGGGTTCCTGAACCTGTATTATGAATTTCTTGAAATTGACTTTTTCAAATTGCTTACAATGCCCAGCATTGATATTAACCCTTAAGTACTATCGTGGGGTATTTCGTTACCAGAGCTCTTGTTTTTTTAATTTTTTTTTCTCTGATTCATATTTTAAATTTTTCTTATTTCAGGTATTCTCCTATATCATAAAGAAGAACTTAGTGGTGTATAAACAGACTTGCTAATCTTTTTTTTGTTAAAGTTATATAGCTTTGGGGTATTGGAATACCCCATGATAGTCTTTGTGTTACAGACTTAAGTGTAGTTAAAAAATGGAAAAAAAAGTTTTAACCCAAAAACAATTAGTGGCTCTTGCTGAAAACTTTGGCGATGATATCAATGATAAAGAAGATAATTATAATGAACAAGACAGTGACTTAAGTGAAGCCGCTAGTGAACACAGTTATCACGATACTGGATCAGAATTGGAAGAAAGCGGTACCGAAAGTAATGCAGAACAAGACAAAGAAGATAGTGACTCCGAGGAGTATTTTGAACAGGATGAAGATGAAAGTGATGGGGATGAGAATGAGGAGGATGTATCAAAATACTATTATGGGAAAAATCGATTCAAGTGGGCCAAATCACCACCTGCTCCATCTCGCATACGAAGTTCAAATATTGTATTACACCTTCCAGGAGTTAAAGGTCCAGCATATAATTCACCGCCTAAAACACCTATCGAAGCTTGGTCACTTTTGTTTACTGACGATATTATAGAGGAAATATTAGAGCATACAAATGCCAAAATTACTGACCTTTGTATAAATTATGGTAATAGTGCATCTTTTGTAGGCCACTTAGATAAGGTAGAACTTCGAGCATTTCTTGGTCTCCTAATGCTAGCAGGGGTGATCAAATCAAACCACGAGGATGTTAGAAGTCTGTTCACATCTGATAGTACAGGACGAAATATTTTCAGAGGAGTTATGAGTAAAGACCGATTTTGTTTTTTACTATCTGCGTTGCGATTTGATGATCAAAATACTCGAGAACAAAGAATTGAAGATGGTGATAAATTAGCTCCTATTTCAAAGATATATGACATTTTTAACAACAACTGTCAAGCCAACTATACCTGCAGTGAATATGGTGTAGTTGATGAGATGTTAGTAGGATTCCGTGGCCGGTGCTCATTCCGTCAATATATTAAAAGTAAACCAAAAAAGTACGGGATAAAAATTTTGTGTTTTTGTGACGCCAAATCACACTACCTGATGAATTCTTTTGTGTACACAGGAAAAGGTAGTGAAACGATTCACAAAAGTAAACGTCCGAAACTTACCACTGCTAAACTCTCAATACCCACGCTCACTGTCCTCAAACTAGTGTCTCCTGTTATGGGCACCAACCGAAACATAACAGGCGATAATTGGTTCAGTTCCATAGAGTTAATGAATGAGCTGAAAAATGTGAAGCTTACATATGTGGGAACACTTCGTAAGAACAAAAAAGAAATTCCATTGCAGTTTTTGCCAAATAAAACCAGACAACCTTTTGCAAGCAGTTTTGGATTTACACGGGATTATACCATGACATCTTTCGTACCCAAAAAAAGTAGAAGTGTTGTGTTGATTTCTTCGATACACCACAGTAACAGCGTCGAAGAAAATGGAAAGCCCGAAATAATCAACTTCTACAACAGCACCAAAGGTGGGGTTGATGCTCTTGACCAGAAATGCGCTACCTATTCCTGCCAAAGACGAACTAGAAGATGGCCCATGGCAGTATTTGGAGCAATGTTAGACATCTCCAGAGTGAATAGCTACGTACTTCTTCTGTCAACATCAGCAGATTCTTTCAAAATGTCTCGTCGACAATGTAGCATTGATCTGGGAAAAGCACTTATTGTGGACCATTTAAAAGTAAGATCTAATATAAAAGAACTTTCACAGGATCTAAAATCTATTATAAATAATTTGCTGGGACACAAACCGAGGTTACAACCACCATTGGACCTGCTACATCCAAAAGATGCCATCTGTGTTCCAGAGAAAGAGACCGGAAAACCAAAACGATTTGCAAGGAATGTGGAAAAAATGTCTGCAAGGATCATTATTCTTCCATTATTCGCTGCCAAACTTGCTTAGAAAGGTTTGTTGATTTTTTTTACTTTACTACCAACTAAAATAAAATTTAGACCATCATCAAATGGCACGCCAATGACCCCTGTCAATTTTTTTGCCTTTGGGATAATTAGTGATTTTTTGTTTCAGGAATGAAGAACAATAATATTTTTAACAACATAACCGACATTAGCAATAATTAAGTTTTTTTTAGTTGAGGATTGATTTTTTTTTAATTTTGATATTTTGTACCCTATGATTTTTGTATATTATAAAGTACTGTTGAATATACTTGTTTTATTTGAGAAAAAAACATAAATATGCAGTAGGATCAATTGTTTTATTATAGATCTTACTTATTAAATTTGAATAAAAAAAAATAAACGTCAGAATTAATATATTTCAGTTCAATTTTATTGGGGTATCCAAATACCCCACGATAGTAAAAGTGTGACCAAATTTAACGATAGTACTTGAGGGTTAAGTGTTGGTCCATGGAAGTGTTCATTTTCAAAAATGGGAAAAATGTTTTCTCTTATCGTACTACTACTTGATGTAAAAATATCATTTTTTGAGATATTATCGATTTCACTTTTTCTTCGAATTATTTGAGCCAGAGGCTTATCACTTTTTCGCATGAATTTCAAAACTGACTGTAAAAAATTCTCAAATGGGAATGCACTGAAATTGTCCAGTGGACCATGATTTTTGACATCTTGAACTATGTGTAATAAATTATGAACATTGTGAGATATATGTTCAACACCATATAAAATTTTGAAAGAATCAACTAAGTACTCCAAAAGATCAGATGCATATTCTATATAGCTGAAATGATCAGAACATGATAAAATAGTACAAGCAATGTGAAGACTTATAAAATTCAAATACCTATCTTTATTTAAATGTTTTTTCAAAACTACTGGTCCTGTATAAAAAAGAAATTGACGAAATTCAGTGGCCTTCCATCTTTTAACCTCATTTAAACAACGCGGTTTTCGATTGAATTCTGAAGGTATACTTTTTTTTTGAATAAGTAGTAACTCTGATATATTAGAAATATCTTGAAAACATAATTTTGTTGATGGTTTACCATAGGTCCACAGTATGGATACCATTTTTTTAACAACTCCCAGACAAATTAAATGCATATAATCCAAGGGAAAGCTGTCAACCATATTTATTCCTGGAATCTTTTCAATAATTGATGTGCCTGTATGATGACTGTCCTGAAGTTTAATTCTAAAATCTGTATCTGTTCTCAACTGTAAATGTTTATTATTGTTTGGGAAACAAACCCTATTCTCAAAGTATTCACCTTCAATGTGACATTTCGTGCATGATGCATATCCAGAATGGCCTTTTGTATAGGTTATGAAGGATTTTGCAGGTGCATCACAAATAAAGGAAACAATTTCAACTTTATGCAAAATATTTTTTATGAAAATTCCGTTATCAACTACATTTTTGGCATCATCAACAAATTCCTTTAAAAATGAATTTGCATCTTTGGGTTTATCATGTCCATGGTAAATCCCTACCATATCAACATTGCTTCTGTCTTTCGAAATACTACAAAGTATAGGATATACCTGACTACTTGAACATTTACTTAGTGGTAAACCATCAATATTTATACTAATTACTATGGTTTCATTTCTCTGGAAAGAAAGTTGAGAGTTATGTACTAATCTTAAAATTGAATCTTGCAAACTAAAATGAGAATAATGCCCTGGTTCAATATCTCTAATTTTCACATCTCTAGATGTATGAAGAAGTGTTCTAGGATCAGCAGGTAACTCAGGAAATGATACTTTCAAAATTTTCAGCAGATCACGTAATGCCACATGGGTGATATTATGATTCACGCTCCAATTTCTCAACTGGGAACTTAGATATGAACCCTCATTGATACATTCATTCTCAACATAACTGTCATGTGGAAGATTTTGCTGGTTTTTATCAAAGCCAATATTGGTGAAAGAATCGGAAAGGGATTGATTTTGAAACTGAATACTTATATACAGTGATACTAGTATAGTAAAAATTGGAGTGCCACAGGGTACAGTACTTGGCCCAATATTGTTTTTAATGTATATAAACTCACTTCTTTCGATAAATGCAATGGCTAAAATAGTATCATACGCAGATGATACAGTTGTTATTTTTACTGGGGATACTTGGGATGAAACAAAAGCGATTCTACAAAATGAAATGAAAAATATCACCAACTGGCTAAATTTGTATCAGCTATCATTAAATGTCAATAAAACACACTATGTTGCTTTTACTGTTTCTGAAGCCACCAGACCAAATTTTACCTCCATAACAATAGCTGGAGAAAAAGATCAAATTAA
>CAJUYH010006301.1:0-20509 GCA_910591685.1 Galerucella tenella | reverse complement strand
CCGGATACTGATATAATGGGTTTATTCCATAATCTGATTCTGGTACTTGGTATGCATTCGGATACTGATATACTGGGTTTGTCTCACAATCTGATTCGAGTTCTGGCCTTGAATAGGGATAGAGTGAATATTGGTCTACCTGTCCATTATAATCATATTGCCAATCTTCGAAACTGAAACTATAAATGATTCATATTTTTAAATATAATATAACTTGAATCGATATCAAGAAATGTTTGAAGATGGTATACGAGGTAAAGTTCGTGCTCGAATTAAAAAATATTTGAAGAAATGTATAAATCAATTGTTTCAACCCTTACAACGTGGAATCTTCCCACAATTATGGAATTAATTAATAACAGCAGGGGTATAAAATTAATCAGACCACTGGTGTTGATCAAACAATGTCTGTTGATATATGGAATAACCAAACTTAGCTTCGTATTGCGTGCACGAGGGAAAATAAGATTTGATCTTACCTGGAATGAAGAGCTAATAACGTTACAAATAACTGCAACGTCGATCTCATTGTGACTATTTTCACAAAACACACTTGGAAGGATTTGGAATGTCTCTGGTTTTAAAGCAAATTTTTTCATAGTTATTGCAGAAATTCGTGTTCTAGCGACTAAGTTTGTCACGTAAAAAGATTAATTTCCTAACAATATCTGGTAAACAACGCTTTATGAGAAAATAAAGCTACTTAAATTACCAAAAATGTAGGAGATTAATTCAAAAAAATATATTGTCCAATGTTAAGTTCAACAACTTTTTATCAGAATCATAAACTAGTCGATGTCAGATGTCGAAACCTGAAGAGCTAACCAATGATGTTATAGTGAAAAACAATTTCTTGGTCGTAAAATTTTTTTCGGTACTCCAAAAATATCGCTGGTATCTTGAGATGAGTTGAAAGAAATAACACCCAGTACACCCAGTACAGTAAAAACAATGGAGAGGTTATGCGAGCGGTATATAAGAGATGAAGTGCTAGTTCACAACCCACTTCATCCAAATCTGCATGCATATACTCCGGGAAGGTCCACTGACTCGGCCCTTCACCTAGTGGTTGGCAGAATCGAAAGATCATTGGACAACAAAGAATCCACCCTGGGTATATTCATAGATACCGAGGGAGCGTTTGATAAAACAACCTTTTCAACAATTACCCAACAACTCAACTCCAGAAATGTACCTCTGGTAGTAGGAGAATGGATTCTCAAGATGCTCTCTAGTAGAGCAAGAAGTATCAATGTAGAAGACATCACAGTAAGAGGACTGATCATGAGGGGATGTCCACAAGGAGAAGTCTTATCACCCCTTCTGTGGAACATAGTCCTAGACACCCTGATTAATCACCTCAACAACAATAGATTCTACACAATTGCATACGCAGATGACATAGTTATCTTGCAGACTGGCAAGTTTGTGAACACACTGTGCGATAGAGCGCAGGATGGGCTCCAATTAATTGAAAAATGGTTTAAGGAACACTCATTGTCGATCAATCCCAGAAAGACTGAGATGGTCCTTTTCACCAGGAAAAGAAGTTTATCGGGTTTGAAACCTCCCGAAATCTTCATAAGCAAACTAAACTTTTCGGAAGAAGTGAAATACCTTGGTATTACCCTCGACAGGAAACTAACATGGAACTCTCATCTACACAGCAGAGCAAAAAGAGCATATTATGTGGCATATGAGCAGTGTCGGAGGACAGTGGGATGCACATGGGGTATGTCGCCCCGTGTGGTCACCTGGATCTACACTGCAATAATAAGACCCATGTTAACGTATGGAGCAATTGCATGGGGACCGAAGGTTCTACAAGCAACGGCCATCCAAAAATTATATCAAATACAGCGAATGACTTGTTTGAACATCACAGGAGCCATGAGAACAACACCAACTGCAGCAATGGAACTAATTACTGGTCTGACCCCTCTGGACCTACACGTCAAGGAGGTTGCGTTAATGGCCATGGTACGATTGCGCACGGCTGGTGTAAACCCCGAAGTAGGAATGGGCCAATTGAGGTTGAGCCTATGGAAGGAAGCGCTCACTGCGCTACCTCTGCTGCAGGCAGCCAACGATGCAATTGAACCCAGGTTTTGGTTTAACAAACCATACAAAATTCAAATAAAACAAAACACAGAGCCAGATGCTGCAAATGCAATACGCATATATACAGATGGTTCAAAAATGAAAGAAGGCTCAGGCTGTGGAGTTTACTCGAGAGCACTGAGCCTCAAGATTAAGTGGGGAATGGGAAACAATACCAGCGTGGTTCAAACAGAACTGGCTGGTATCTCAATTGCCACAAAAGAACTAACCAGAAGAGGAATCTCTGGCAAAACCATAATAATCTGCACTGATAGTAGACAAGCCCTATTAGCCTTGAACAGACAACGTGTTATATCGAGGCTAGTACTAGAGTGCCACCAAGATTTAGCTGACGTCTCGGCAGATAACAACATTATCCTGAGGTGGGTTAAAGGGCACGACAGGAGTAAAGGAAATCGCATTGCTGATTCTTTAGCCAGGGAAGCCGCTGGACTAAAAATTCTAGGACCCAGTGACACCTACGGCCTAACGACTTCGACAATTCCGGAATTAGCCAAACGTTACACCCATGCTCAATTCCTTAAGAGATGGGATGGAATCAAAGGATGCAGTTTTGCCAGGATCACCCTGGGCGGCTCTCGGAAGCTGGCGCCGAAGAAATATTTGGCGATGACCAGGAAAAACCTACGTTTAACAGTGGGATTTCTGACTGGTCACTGTCAACTAAGTAAACACCTTCATACTATGGGGCTAGTGGACACACCTCTATGCAGGATGTGTGAACAGGAAGATGAAACTGTCAGGCATGTCTTATGCGAGTGTCCGGAGTTATCGTCAATAAGAGAGTGTGTGTTCGGTGAGTCTTGGCCTACACCTGCCGATATAAAGGAGATGTCTCCCAGTAACCTGTCCACCTTCCTGAGAAGGACAGGATGGACAATGACCTAGGAGGACAACTCCTCGGGAGGATGTACAATGGGTCACATGTGGCCTAAGTGCTGTGAGCCTACACACTCACCCTCCCTACTCTACAGATACAGAACACCCAGTACCCAAACGCCTAAGCTCAATGGATAAATTATTTGAGCCCAATCCGTCGAGGTTTCTAGTCCTCGATAACTCATCTTATACGCTTTTTGTGCCTTTGGTTGTACCGTCTATGTGAGACTAGTAGTAGACAGTAGGTACCTCTAATGTCTGAATCTGAGCTGGGGCAAGCTAATGGTCTCGGCTAATTTTATAGAGAACAACTGGAAAGTACCAGTACTTCCAACCTTGATTGGTGAATTAGCTTACAAAATATTAAGGTATCTATGTGATACAGCTTTATCTCATGCGGCATCCTAAAGTTACAATTTTAGTTTTCAAGAAAAGAATTGAATTTCAACAATTACGACAAATGAACCAAGAAAGTGTTTATCAATGGTATACAAGAAATAAAAATAAAGCAAGCACTCGCAAATTTAGAGAAGTTCTAACAGGAGTTCCAAAAGATAGATTTATTTCGGGATTAAAAAAAGGGCCGATTTTAAAGAGAGTATGTGAAGAAGACAGCACCAGGCCGGTTGAGGTTATTTTAGAAGCTGTATTTATTTTTACTTTTATTTTTTATTTATAATTTAGCTACGGAATATTTTGTTCAAAGTTTTAACGAAATTATAAAAACATGTACAACGAAACGCATAATAAAAAATAACAAACACAAGAAAATTAAAGATTGTATATCAGATGGTCTGATTACTTCTATTAAGCAAAGAGACAAACTTAAAAAACATTTTTTAAAAAATCATAATCCAGAATTGGAAGCAGAATATAAACGTTACCGTAACTATGTCAATAAATTAATAAAAATCCAAAAACTTAAATACTATAAACAGAAAATAGAAAACAACAAAACAGACATTAAAAAAATGTATGAAATAATGGCAGACGCCATAAACGAAAAGAGTAAAAAAAATAAAACAACTCTCAATGTAACAGATAACAACGGTCGTAAGTTTAGTAATGATGTTGAAATGGCTAATTACTTTATTAATGTAGGAACTGAAATGGAGAAGAAAATTGAATATGTACAAAATCCTAGTAATATTAATACTTACTCGAATAAATCAATGTTTCTAAAACCGGTAAATGAAAATGAAGTAATTCAACAAATTTACAATTAAAAAAATAATTCTGCTCCAGGCAAAGACGGAATCCGTGCTGAAATAATCAAGTTTACCCATCTTCACATTGCAAAACCACTAGCTCATATTATCAATCTTGTTTTTACTACAGGGCAAATTCCATCATATTTCAAACAATCAATAGTAACTCCAATACATAAATCTTGACAAAAAAACAAAATTGAAAATTATCGTCCAGTTAGCCTAATAAATAACTTTGCCAAAATATTAGAAAAATGCCTGAAAAACAGATTAACCAACTTTTTAAGTACTACTAATAACTTATTATCTGAAATTCAATTTGGTTTTATGGAAGAAAGAGTTCAACAGATGCAATATACAGTCTTACGTCAGAAATAACACATAATCTCAACAATAACAGAAAAGCAATAGTAGTTTTCATAGACCTTGCGAAGGCATTCGATACAGTACCCCATAAAAAACTTATAGATGTATTAAACCACTATGGAGTGAGAGGTACTGTATTGGAACTTTTCGGAGATTACCTTTCAGATAGAGACCAATTTCCAAGAATTAATGATAGTGTCAGTTTACCACGAAAAATTAAGATTGGGGTGCCACAAGCTACAATACTGGGGCCAATTCTCTTTCTAACATGTATAAATGCCCTACTTAACATTAACATCTAAGGAAAAATACTATCTTATGCAGATGATACAGCTGTTATATTATCTGGTGAAAACTGGGAAGAAGTCAAAACACGGGTAAAAAACGGTATGAAGGAGGTAAGAAACTGGCTTCAAACTTTCAAGTTGTCACTGAATATAACTAAGACAAATTACATATCTTTCTCATTAACACATGCCAACAGACCTCTATTTATAATAAAATATTAATAGAGGAAAACACACATTTTGAAATAACTTCAGTATCTAAGACTAAATATTGAGGGGTGATAATTTATCAAAATCTCAAATGGACATACCACGTGGACTATCTGACTGGTAAAATTCGAAAATTAATCAGGAAGTTTTACATTTTACGAGAGTTTTTGAGCACTAAATTAATAGTAACGGTTTATAAAACATTGGTTGAGTCACTTATTAGGTATGGTATAATAGTATGGGGAGGAACATACAAAAGTAACATAAAACCAATACAGGTAATACAAAATTATATCCTAAAGGTGATTTTCAACAAAAACAGATTGTATCACACCAGCTTATTATACAATGAGAGTATATATGATGTGAGTTGTCTTTATATCCTTTTGTCCTGTTATTATTTTCATAAATCAGATAAATTAAAAAAAATTGTAGATCATCAATATTGTACCAGATCAAACAGCAACAAACGGTTGAAAATTCCACGAAGCAATACAACTTTGAACTTGAAATTTATTGACTTCCTAGCACCTGAATTTTATAATTTATTTTCCGTTGATATCAGAAATATGAGCAAATTGAATTCATTTAAGAAACAATGTAGAACATATGTTGTCAGAAGCTTGGAAAAATTTAAAAACATTCTTATTTAATACGAAACAAACTGTGATAAAAAGTAATTCAACTTTTCCATTTTTAAATATTGTCAAAAAATTATACGTTAGATTTTAGCTATTTAGTTTAAAAGTGATTATTTTAACCGTATAAAATATAAGAAAATTTTTGTAATAGGCACATACAGAAGCTCCTCCTTCTAGGTGCCTTTCAAATGGATAGCTTATGCATTACATGCTCATTTCAGATATCTCAGTTGAATAGGTTTATTATTTGACTGTGTAAAATATATAAGAAAAAAAAAGTTATTAGGCACATACAGAAGTTTATAGTTCTAGATGCCTCTAAAAAGTATTACAGGAAATGTATATGTATTACATGCGCATATTTTATTCATTTATTCGTTCATTCTCAACATATTATTGGATATATAATACAGATGTTTTATAATTTTGTAAAATTTTTGTAATTTTTGTAATTTTTTTGATGATGATGAATAAACATTATATTATTTATTATTATTTATTATATTTATTAAAGAATGGAGCTGTTATGCCAAGTGCTGTAGAAAATACGCAACTCATAAACAGGATCTTATCAAATAAGAATAAAATAATGTTAGATTCACCGTTGAAACCCAAGAGAGAAAAGAAGACTAGAAGCAAACCTCTTCAGGTAGAGCTACTACTAAATCTGAGTGTTGTGGTGATGACAATCACGTAACAAGAAAGTGTGAGAATCTGTATTACAAATGTAAAATTTGTCATAAACAAGGACATTTGGCTAAGGTTTGTGTGAGAACAAATTATTTTAGTCTAAGATCCCGATATAAAACGACCTTCACCGAGATGCTTATTTGATTAAACGTATTTTATATTTAATTTAATATGTCAATAAACATGCTGCATATGGGTTGCTTAACAAATTTCAGTCCAGGATATGATTAATTGGTGATATAGGGTTGCCTGCGAAAAATCAGTCCCGAATTCCGGTTGTCGAATTTTAAAAAGTGATATATTGCTGCGAGGGAATGTGTGCGACTGAGAGGTCCCAGCCAACCATCCCATGCGTTAGAAGAGGATAGCGATAGACTCGTATATGCTGTGCATCATTTTGGAGTAGATTCTCGTTATAGTTACAATTGAAAAAACGTGCTTCTATTTATTGTTGGAAAAAATGGCAAGAAAGTGTTGAGTGTATTAATTGCACTGATTTAGCGTTAAAGTTAGGAATCAAATTTTGCCAAAGTATTCCTGCCTTCCATGAGTTTACAGGTTGCGACTATACGTCAGCATTTTATAATAAAGGAAAAGTAAAACCTTTTCAGCTATTTTCGAAAAATGAAAAATATCAATCAGTTCTTGCATAATTAACAGATGCTGCTGATATTTTCATTGATGAAGAAACTAAAACCGTTCAAGAATTTACGGCTAGTATGTACCAACGTGAATGAGGCGAAATATCGCATTTTTATGAAAAATTACTTTGCTTAAGAAGACAGCGAGCAGTTTAAAAAAAAATGAAAGGCTTCCATGTGGCTTAATGCAACGGATCCATTATGCGTGAAACTTCAGCCTGAGAACTGCGGTTGTTTCTTAGACGAATATTTGAAACCAGTAGGATTCATTGGGGATCATACACCTTCAAAGGTCGAAGACATTGTCGAAAGAACTGGAACGGAGAGTGATGACGAAGAAGGTTCAGAAGTTGGAGATAAAAGTTTTACTTTTCCTTAATGATAAAATGCTGCCGTATAGTCGTAACCTGTAAACGCATGGGAGGCGGGAAGACTTTGGCATAATTCGATACCTCACTTTAACGCTAAATTAGTGCAATTAAAACAATCAACACTTTTTTGCCATTTTTTCCAACAATAAATAGTAGCACGTTTTTTCAATTGTAACTATAACGATAATCTACTCCAAAATGATGCACAGCATATACGAGTCTATCGCTATCCTCTTCTAACGCATGGGATGGTTGGTTGGGACCTCTCAGTCGCACACATTCACTCGCAGCTATATTTTACTTTTTAAAATTCGACAACCGGAGTTCGGGACTGATTTTTCGCAGGCAACCCTATACCACCGTGTTCAGAATTGAATAATCTTTATTATCATATAAATTCCATTCAATAATTAGTAGTATCGATTAACCTTTTCAGGCAACCTGAGGGTTGTGACCGGAAAAAAATAGGCAACCTAACGTTTGCATATTCTAAGGGCTTCATACTTTCGATTGGTATAGAATTTGTTTAATAATCAAAACGGTGAGAAATTTGGAAACATTTTTTTTAAAATAATTGAATTATCATATCCTGGACTTGAATTTGTTAGGCAACCCATATGCAACATGTTTATTGACATATTGAATTTAATATAAAGTACGTTTAATCAAATAAGCATTTCGGTGAAGGTCGTTTTATATCGGGATCCTATTGACATTTTAACCTTAATTTTCCCGCACTGTCATTCTGTCGAAAAACATATGTTTTTGATGCCAAGTGTGATTGCATTGTAAATAACCTAAGAGTTTATTGTGCTTGAGCAAGCTTTTTTATTTTTTCGAACAGGATAATCTGTTATATATTTTTCTGATATTTTTTTGAAGAGATGTTTCTGTCATTGTCCTCAATTTTTGATTATTTATCTGCTTCTCCAAACAGCAGATGCATTGTAGAAGGTGAAGCTGTTCTGGCAGCGAACCATGTTATTATGTGTGGTCAGAGAAAAAGTGGGCAAAAAATGGATGATCAGATCCTACTGTTTGCAAACTAGTGCAGTGAAAAGTGATCCTCATGAAATTAATGCGAAAGAATTGACATAGTACTCCGAAACTTTATAGTAGGCACTTGATGTCAACAATCTTGTTATCTCTCTCCTAAAATGCATTTTGTTATTTATTTACCTAATGTTTAATGGCAAATGATTAAATAATCTTTTACTATCATATATAATAGATTTTTTTGTTACGAGAGGAGGTGGGAATAGGTAAGGAGACTGTATGAGAAGCACGACTATTGTGAGCACGAGCTGGACAGATTTCCAATATCTGTTTATAAACAACTTGTATTTATTATTCATCATGATTTACCATGAATACTATAAATATATTAATTAATGAATTAATTTTTATCTCTGAAATATTTAAGGATATATATTATAAACTATTGGTTAGCAACAACAATTTTTTTAGAAGAATTATTTCAAGATGCATTAAGTCAGGAAAATAGTTATTATTTCTCAAAAATAATGTGACATTTCCTGTATACAATAAAAATACTTATGAAATTTCTGTGTATTATTTAATTTATAAATATTTGCAACAATTTTTCTTCATAGCATAATCATTAGTGGAAAAACAAATCTTGTCTCAAAATTGGACTACCCAAATTAACAATACCACAAATAATTGTGAATATATCATCAACAATTGGTACTAAATGCAAAGGAAAATTATTCCTGAAAATCCTGAAAACCTTTATCCTCGCATTCATCAAAGTCACTAAATGAGTTCGATATCATGTCATCCTTGGAGGTGGAAGGGAGTTGATTAATCTAAAATTTGAAATGACCAATAGTTAGTAAGTATAGTTATTTAGTTTTGACTTCAATAAAAATAACCAGCAAGAGAACTTGCCTGTCTTCTTTTAGTAAGTTTTTCATATCTCCTCTTTTTCTCTTCTATCTTCAGACTTTTTGATTTTTTTATAACACTGGACACAGGTAAGTTTTTACTTGGTACAGCAGTCTTTTTCAGGTACTGTTTCTGATAGCCCCCTGAAAAATTGTTAGATAATTATTTCAACCACATTTAATATAAAAAGCAAAATACTTACAATTAGGTACCTACTAGGAGTTATGAAATCGTCCTTGACAAAATGTTTAGAGCAAACTCTCATATTTTTGGTAACTCTCTTTCCTATTTTCAATTTGATCTCCCACAGTTTCTTTCTATCAACCATAGTCATCATTCCGGATTCTCCAATACTCTCGACTCTCTCACCCTCATTTGGGAAATGATGAAAGGTCAAATCGGGGTTTTTTTATACACAGAGTTACATCCAGGTACACAACAAATTGCTCTGCTGGTCATTTTTACTTTTAACAAACTATTTATCACTATCAAACAACTATAATCCTCACACAAATGCACGCTTGGATGTAAATAAATACAAAGCAATCACACTTGCTGGTCACGTGACATTGATGCGAGTTTATTCCGCCAGATAGCGTATCGCTTAGCATTAAAAGTGAATACTATTTGGGAGCAGATGATATAGTCGAAAATAATTCTTCGCAGTCGAAGATAATGTGAGAGGCTGCTTCCTCCTCTTCCATGCACAACCGACAGATGGTTTCCTCCCTATATATGCCGATTGTAGGCATGTGCTTCCTCAGGATACAGTGACCGGAGAGTAAATCCATCACTATCTTTATCTGGCATGTTGTTGGATACCCGCACTCAAGGTATCGGTTTAATCAACCCATTCGGTTTCACAGCACATCTTTTTGCGGTAATTTTCTTATATATTATGTTATTAATGGGATTTATTTAATAGTGAATGTATCTTTGTTCGACTGTCGTTTATATAAATACAGCATCAATCAGGCCGAAAAATTACATTCATTACTGATCCTGAAAGCGCATTTATCTCAGGAATCAAAGAAACCAAACTCAATACTTTAATTATATATTTTCAACTTGATAGCAATTAACAAATTTAGTACGCGGAACGTGTGTTTTTCTCTAGATGAATTCAACGTTCCATGCATTTATTGGATTTGGAAATTAGCTAGAATTGTTGTAATAAAAACGTTGTTTTTAACACCATAGATCAAATATCTCACAAAAATGGAAACTTCAAGTAGTATAACATGAAATAAATTTTTTCCATTTCCGATAATTCATCTTCAAAAATGTGTCGGTGTACGGTATTTACGTTGACTTGCATATTATTATATAATACAAAAACAATGCAAAGCGAATTATTTTACTCGTTGCGACAGTTACAATTTATTCCGCCAGAGGTCTCATTAAATTCTACTCCGCCCAATTGTAAATAGTGCTTGAAACAGTCACAGATTGAAACTGGTATAGGACCATATTTTTTTCAACAAACCTAGGTTTCGTCAGGTAGACCCCTGATATGGTTTGTATGGGTATTCGGTGCAATAAAAATCATCATCATTTTCAACTGCAAAACAAACATTATTTGGATCATGAATACCCAACCTCAACATGTCAAAAGCAACTTAACCTCTTGAAAATGCTGGCTAACAAAATTGAGTTGAGTGGTGACGGTTGCCGGGAGGGAGCCGTTTGACGGAGTGACGTTTGATATGTGACGTTTAACGGAGTGACGTTTAACGTGAAGTTTGACGGAGTGGCGTTTGACGTTTGACATGTGACGTTTGACATGACAACGTGACGTATGGAGCGTTGTGATTGGCTCAGCGCAGGCGTGACCGTCCCGTAGCACATGCGCAGATTTACCCCCACTACCCACAGCTCGGATTCCGACGCGTGACCTTGAAGCAGCCAATTTCGCTAATTTGGACCTTAGATTTCCTTATGGAGATTCCCATGTTAAAATCGCAAAAATGGTCCCGAATGCCCATAGCCTATTTACTGGGGTGCTGATCGATAAACTTTACTAACGCTTTACCGCACACTTATCAGGTCAAAGCTAGACTATGGATCAATAGCCTACACAACAGCAAGTAAAACACTCCTGAACCGGTTAAACAGCGTTCACAACGCAGCTTTACGAATTATAACAGGCGCTCAACACCAATTGAGAGTCTATACAGTGAAGTGAATGAACCATCGCTTGAAGATAGAAGAATGTACCCAAGTCCAGGGTACGCGGCCAGAATAAGGCAAAGCACCTCCAACCCCACACGTCAAAATTGCGTAACAGAAAACTTCTCCAATCTATTTCTAAAACCAAGAGCTTCCAAACCTTTCTATGTACGAATCAAAAGTTACCTGACAAAGCTCAACTACACACTTCCAGAATGCTTCCTCAACGAATCTACTTCCATCCCTTCCTGGCAAATCCAAACTCCAACCTGTAACACAAGCATTTCATCCCTTGATAAATACTCTATAAATAGCAACACGAGCCAAGCGAGTCTTAGGCATATACTAGCAAAGTTCCCCAATTACCTTCAGGTCTACACTGATGCCTCAAAGTTCTTAGACAAGGTTGGAGCAGTGGTAGTGACTACAAATTCAGTCCATATGTTCAAGCTCCCAACAACTTACTCTATTCACTCCGCAGAACTTTATGCATTATATCAAGCCTTAATCCTCATAAATGCATCTGTCACTCATAGCCATCTCATTCTCACAGACTCCCTCAGCGCTTTAAGAACCTTACAAACCATTTACTCAGACCATCCTCTCGTAAATAAAATTAAACAGGAGCTCTACACTACCCAACAAAACCGCAAGAGCGTTGTTTTCATCTGGATACCATCCCACTTAGGAATTCATGGCAACGAAGAAGCAGACAAATATGCCAAACAAGCTGCAGAAAATGGCAATACGGAAACAACTAGTTTATCAGTAAGCGCATATGTAGAAAGTGCAGTTAATGCTCAAGTGAAGAGTGCGTGGGAAAACCGGTGGAAAAGTGCGAAAACTAAGTTAAACGAGGTCAAAAAGTCAACAAAACCATGGCCTATATTACCCAAAAATCGCCGTGATCAAGTGCTTTTAACCAGACTACGCTTAGGCCACACTTGGCTAACACACAGCCATCTCTTCGGCAACGATCCAAAACCAAAGTGTGACTATTGTAATGAAACGCTAACTGTCAAGCACTTGCTCATTCAATGTCCACAATTAATGGCGAAGCGACAGGACCCTCATGTAATGTGCTAAACTTGAAGGCGTTTCTTAAATCAACCGATGTTTTGAATCTTATATAACTTTTCTTTTTTGTAACTTTTGTACACCACAATGACGCTAATGACCTCCATGGTCGATGCGTATCAATAAAAAAAAAATACCCAACCTAACCTAACAGTAGAATATTTTTAAATGATGTAACTGTAAGGTCGGCCATACTGTTCTGGATCCTTATGTCATATTCTATTCAGTTTTCATTATCTACTGATGGATAAAAGCTAGATTTTAATTTACAATTAGTTCTCAAAATTATCTAAAATGCCTTTGCTTAAAAGTATTGTTTTTGAAATACGGGGAGGAGGGGATGAGGTATTTTTTTCGTTTTCCGGCTCTTTTGACCAAGCAAGTTGACTATTTGATTGATCTCTCTTAGCACCTGAATCGGTTACTCTTCAGTGGCAGCTCGTGGAGTTTGGCAGTAGGTGGGCAGAAAGAATTGGAGACCAGAAATTACAAATATTTTAATTATTATCTTTTATACCTACAATTTGAAACGATGTCACTAGTCTCGTTCATGTCAACCATTCATATTCATGGAACCAAGAAGTGACAAACGACCTTTTTCCAGTTTTGTAATTAACTACTAAGTTTTCCATAGTTGGACGGGGTATTAATTTATAAATAAATTCTTGTATGATGTAAAACATAAAAACTCCCATTTATTGGAAAAAATATATTTAAAACTGATTTCAAAATAACAAAAAAAATTGAATTCTGAATTAAACGCATCCAGTGCTACAAACAGTTCGGAAGTACTCTGCGGATTTTCTTTGTGTTCTGGTTTTAAATTTTGAATAGAAGTCTACATCGAAAAGCCCATATTTGTAGCTGAAACATAAAAAAAAATTTGAAGTGCAGTTAAGGATCAACCACAAATTTGTTTGAATGTCCGAGAAAAAATGTGTATTTGAATTTGCTCATTTTAGATCAATATTGAAAACGGATGCTAATCATACAGTGTGACCCATTTTGTTTGGAAGCACCCCCGTAAAATCCGCATTTTTCAACCGATTTTGTTTTAATTTTTTTTTGTTAGATTCAGTATCAATAACAGTATTTTGGCACACATTTTCATATCTTCAATACTATTTTCAAGGCCCTTTATGTTAATTTTAGTTTGCCAAAAAAGACAAAAGTACATTAGGGATTTTTTTCTCAAATATAACTATACCACTGGATTCAGAATCATAACAAATGTTATAGTCTGTACAGAAAGTACGAGGAGTAATAAACCCTAATTAAGTATGCAAAACCTTTACAGGGAGCACCATGAAATTTTTGATAAATCTCTTACTTTAAATTACATTTCTTTCGTAAATCTAAAAACCAGGTAGATCGACCCCGTATTTGTTTCAGTTGTAGCAAAGTTTAGGGTTTCTTCATTGTTAAAGGATTAGCAGATAAGCAATAACGCAATGCAGTGGTGTGTATTTTGGGAAAAAATACGTTTTAAATTATAATATCATAAAAAATGAAAAGAAATAATTATTGGAATACATTTATTACTTACATTTTATTCTATATCCGACTCGGAAGAGGAAGAATCGTTGTTGACATTAATAATAATAGGGTCGATTAAATCATCACAAATATTGTCAATTTTCAACATATTTGCCTCTACTTTGATAACATGCTCGATACAGTTTGTCCAATTTTCCTTACTAACATGACTTACAGCACTCTCAAACAATTTCACAACATCGTTTATTTTAAAAGTAGTATTTTTTTTCCAACTTCCCCCTTTACCTGAGCCCATATTAATTCTATGGGATTAAGTTCACAATGATAAGGGGGAAATCGAAGAACTGATATACCACGAGAAGAAGCCATTTCTTCTACAATGTAGGTTTTGTATTTATTCTTGTTCATTTTTGCAATTCTGTAAAGTTCTTTCCTTAGTGGATCTTTTGGAAACTTAATATTTTTCGAAATAAGCCACTCCAAAAGCTCTGCTTCACGCCAACGACTTGTGGGCAATGCTTCTCGTAACCGTGAATGGTAACTTGCGTTGTCCATAACAATAACAGCCCCTTTTGGAATCAGATCCAACATTTGAACAAACCATTCCTCGAAGACATCCCCATTCATATATTCGTGATAGTCCCCCGTGCGTTTTGAAATAAAAGTTAATAATCCACCATCAACAAAACCTTCAGAACTTCCAACATGGACAATGATAAGTCTTTTTCCTTTTCCAGATGGTGGCTGCAAACCTAACGACAAACCTTCCACGAATGCCTGCCTTCCGCTTTTAATGTTTTCATCTTGCCAAGATTTAGAAACTGTATATCCAGCATTTATACACACATATATACAAAAATATATAAAATAATTATTGTTACAGATTGGTTTGTTTTCTATTATGAATAAACTGTGTTGCCTTTCTTTATCAAACTTACTAAAATTTATGTACCTCTATCACTTCTTTTTATTGAAATTAGTACATCCCGTTACCTCTGACCTAAATCGTATATTCTTTAGCATAGCTGCAACTCATTCTTTCAATACAAAATGTACCTTACGGTATACCCTCTTAAAATATATTTTGGTACGTCTATGAAATCTACTTAAATGAATGATTTATTACTCCTCGTACTTTCTGTACAGACTATAACTACCAAAACTTTATGGAAAAATTTTTATTTACGACAAAGTTTTTTTTTTATTCTGTATTACAACATGAATTTGGAAAAAGTGGTATTTTCAGTAGTAATACCCCTAGGGTCTTGATACGAAAATAAAAATATAACATTTCAGGCATATAAATTCCATTGTATTTTCGATGGTTTAATTGGAGTAGATTTATTACAATCACTAAGTATCAATATTGATTTTCCCAATTCAGAAATTATATTAATCATGCTATTTTACCCATTATCTATTCCAAGGTTATTCAAAAATATTCCAAAAAAAGGTTGTTTCTAAGATTATACCAGGTCAAACAATCTCAAAAATCGATATTACGGTCACAACGAGAACAGGAGAGATTTTAATTCCACAACAAACTCCAGCTAATTGCGTAATACCTGAATGTATAACAATTGCAAATAATGGCTTGGCAACTGTCGAAATTCGTCCATCCTCATATTTAAACCAATCGAAGGCGCGTATTTTGTATTGAGTGAAATAATCGCTGTAATACAGCGGTGATTGGAAGAAATTTGACACATGACTTGAAATTAAGTAATTTGATTGGTAAAAAATTATCATTAATATTTTACGTAGAATGTAGACAAATTTTGAAAATGGCAACATGGTAAACAAAAACAAGGACTCAAACACATTACACAGTAAAAATTCGAAGCCGGTAACTTAGCCCGTTCTGGAGTTATAGCTTCTGAAAGCAATGTAAAATTCTGCTTAATAATTTCATTCATCAACAAAATAAAATCAACGAGTCGCAAGTAGGCTTCGATTTTGAAATTCTATTTATGTCAGTCAGTAACATTTGTATGAAATAGTAAGTACTAAATGTTTCAAACATTCAACTATTTAACTATTCAAGACTATGTTGAAATTGTACTTTTTTGTGGTTTCAATGACAGAAGTGAACAAGAAGTACCTAATTAAAATAGGTAATCGGAGACATCCAGATCGCCGTGTTTTCTGCTTTGTAGTGCACAAAATTGAAAAAAGTATTTATTGAGACTGGAGCAGTGACCAAGCCTATTTAAAAAAATTGCAGGCCAGAAATTTTAATGTCAAGAAAACATATTTGTATTCTGTGTAAAATTTAATTTTTAAAAATCGCAGAGCGCTTTCGGCTGTTAAGCCATCTTCAGTGCTATACTCGTCAGGTAGGTATTTGTTACAAGAAACTTTTCGACAACACATTGACGTCACAAATTAAAATTTCTTGAGATAACATTAAAAATAATCCCCTGATTAGGGCAAATTTTCACTGTGCAATATGTTCTAGTTTTTGTTTACCATGTTGCCATTTCAAAAATTTGTCTATATTCTACGTAAAAAATTAATGAAAATATCACTTTTTCCAAATTCATATAATAAATTTTTTTTTATAAAATTTGGTAGTTTACATTATTTGTGATGATTCTGAATCCAGTGGTATAGTTATATTTGAGAAAAAAAATTGCCTAATGTACTTTTGTCTTTTTTGGCAAAGAAAAATTAACATAGAGGGCCTTGAAAATGGTAATTAAGCTATGAAATTTTGTGCCTAAATACTGTTTTTGATACTGAATCTAACAAGAAAAATTGAATCAAAATCGGTTGAGAAATGCGGATTCTACAGGGGTGCAATTTAACTTGTAGAGTTTATAATTGAAACTATTGCTCATACGTCCAAGATATTGGAAAATGGAGAAAAACCCAAATGTCTGTAAAATACATACTTGAGTCCGTCTATTCCTTCAAATCCATCAATGTAGGAATAATAGGTGTATCCAAAAATGTTCACTCCATTTTCCAACATAGCAAATCTAATTTGGGTTAAAACATTCTGTGGAAAAAATTGAAAATAAATACCCATAACTATAATTTATTTCATTTATCAACACATTCGCTGCAAACAAAACATATGATAAAAATAAACTGTAATAAAGAATAAAAGTGGGTTTTGAATAGGGCTGATGTATTCAACCTAAGCAGCCCACACACTATATAGCTTGCAGTAAGAAAAGCTTTATTTCAGACTGGAAAACAATTTATACAAAAAGTTATGAAGATTTGAAGAAGTATATATAAGCACAACGAGCATTATGGCACCTTGTTCATTCATACTAACTATAATAGCTGCACTAGTGGTCGCTACAACAGATGACGAAAGATAAAGTGGTAACAAAGTGGGTCATCGCAGTGCGAATTGTACACACACATACATTTCTTTTTTTATTTCCGTAACTGTAACTGCATCTAAAACACAGGCTTGACATTCGCAAAACGTCACTTTAAACACTAGTGTTTGAAATGCGAAGTCACATCTCGTTTATCTTTTGTTCTCAAACATCACATCAAGTGTATCTTCTGTAATTTATATTTAATATTCCGTGATAATTTTGTGGTCCTGTGCCATTTGATTGTTCAATGACATGTCAGTCATTGTCTGTCATGTTGTGATAATAAATGGAATAATACAATATAATTATGTTTTCCTTCCTGTGAGCGAAGAATAAGTAAAGACGTTCGACTTGCTGGACAACAACGTCACATGCTCTTATCGTTGCTACTTTCGAATCTTGCATTATACAAACTATCGTAGCCTAGAAGTTCATGAACAATGAAACATTGTGAAGATATTGATAAAAATTAACGGAAAGACTACGTGGTCAGCACACTTAAAAGCATCTTCACCATGAAAAATATGTGAAAATGTAACGAAAAAAACTCACCAACCTTAATATACACAATCCTGTCATCGTCGGTTAGGTCTCTAGAACCAGTTCCGTATCCGTTGAAAATTAATATATCAGGATTATTGTATTTCCAATTTATCCAGGCAAGTAGTTTCCCAATACCAGGAGTGTCATCCTGGAAAATACTCGTCTTAGAAATAAGAAGAGGTATTTTTACAACACACAAAACTACTTACGGCATTGCGGTCCACGAGTACAACTCCAACATCATCACTCCACGATTCAAAATAATAAACAGTTTCTTCTGAAGGATAATTGTAGGCTTGTGTAAGATATATAAGAGAGAGGAAATCAATGGAATTTTTTATATCATCAATTTCTTCTGGAGTGAATTCTGGAAGTCTGGACTCAGATAGACCTTCTACTTTTGATTTCAGTGCAATTCTTGTTTTCATGATCTCTGGATTATCTCCAATAAAGATGGGATTTGCCCACCAGCCAAACTAAAATGAGGATTGCCCATTGATTAAATAAGAATTGAACTATCAAAAACAAAGGAAGATCTGTACAAGTTATTGTCAATCATTATCCTATTCAATAAAACCTGTTTGGGTGACGAATTAAAAATATGAGACATAAATTCTATTGCTTATATTTGATGGGGTTATTTTCATTTTTTAATGATATTAACTTCACTGAGGTAACTATTTCATCCTATTAAAAAATATGTCAATTGAGTATTGTTGTTCGTTCACTTCTACAATGTGCCTCTATTTGATTGAACTGGTCGTTGAAGAATGACTCGAATGACTCGTACTCGAAATCGTATGTTGCGAATAGAATTTTCGCAATTTGTATATTTGATAATAAAAAAGACAAGATGAGCCTAATCAGGACGTCGAAGTGAAGGAGGATTTGTATTGTTATACACGTATGTTGATGCTTTCGAAATATTCACCCACATAATAAGCTTGTTATTGTATACTAGACCTGAAATTGAAGCTTGGTCTCTGAGGCTTTCAAGTCAATTTCAAAGTCAGATCCAGGTTCATACCAGCTGGACTCCAATCCGATGGATAATTTGCCTAAAAATAAATGATTATTTTATAGAGGTGGTGATATAATAAGTTAATGGAATGCTTTAACTTAAAAGCAGCATGGACATTAAAAATGGAAATAGCATGAAGAAGAGATAACAATTTTGAAAACTAAACTGAAGCTCCATAAAGAGTTCATCCAACTTCACCAGCTGTTTCAAATCTACTCACGGCAATCCTATTTCAGTGAAAATCTTCAAACAATTATTGTTCATGAATGCACCGCTTCATCCTACACATAACAAAAAAGAAATACGAGTTCCACTGCTCAGCCTAAAGGCGTACAAGGTAGGATCTCGTCCACATTAAATGCAGATATTATCTAGAACCTTCCATAAAAGAACAAGATTCTAAGAAGCCAATCACTGGCCGTCTTCTCGGATACTCAGAACCATCCTCGCTGTTATTCTGATCAGTTCTTTTCCGTTAATTTATTAGGAACTCAAACCACAATGTTTGGAAAAATGTATTTTGATCTCCCAAAGACATATAAAAATGTGTTGAGCACTTGAGCAGGTTCATATTTACAGTTATATAGGCTGCGAAGCGTAAGAGTTATGTTTAGAGAGTGATTTATGTTCTGTTTGTAACTATTATGAGGGTTTTCTCACTTAAACATCTCAATAAGTATTCAGAACTTTTATCATACAACGAGCGAGGTGAGAGCGATCTGGCAGTTGCCAGATAGTGTGATAATGCAATCAGCTGACAGTATAATTTATTTATATACTATTAATTGCTCAAAAGCAGTTGGATAATTATTATATAATTCAATAAGAGTAAATGAAAGTATTTACCGTTTTGACTGCATCTATAAAACTTATCGTAAAGATGATAAACAGCAGCGTGTGCCTTGAGAAGATTATGCCCACAAAGATATTTGTTGTGCCTAGAAACATCAGTATAGCCTGGAGGATAGGCTTTCTCTGAGTAGCCCGACTCACATATTTTAGTGGGAGAATTGAAAGTTATCCAATATTTGACATCTTCTCCAAAGTTATCAAATAGCACTTTAGCATATTCTAGGTACCAATCAACAAACGATGGGCTTAGAAAACCTCCTTGATCTTGGAGCACTTGGGGAAGATCTCCCTGGTATATGGTAACGTATGGTTCTATGTTATTAACCCTCAGTAACTCGATGAGTTGTTTGTAGTGTTCTATTCCAAGAGGATTCACGATCCCTGATCCTGAAAAATGTGATAGTAGAACACACCAAAATCATGCTAATTGCAATTACAACCAATCACTTATGGATGAAAGTATTGTCATACCAAATGGAATAATTCTTGCCCAGGAAATGGAGAATGTATAATAACTGACAGTCAAGTTGGCCAAAAGAGCGATGTCCTCCTTAATTTTGTTATAGGCATCAGCAGCAACATCACCATTGGTCTCATCACAAACCACTTCTGGAGTTGTATGTAACCAACGATCCCAAATAGATTCACCTTTCGAGTCTTGGTTCCAAGCTCCTAAACATATTATATACA
>CAJUYH010006300.1:0-20511 GCA_910591685.1 Galerucella tenella | reverse complement strand
TACCTATCCTAGAGACGGTGTTACCTTTTTTGAAACACCCTGTATATTTGTATGATTGTAGTTTACCAAATGAGTGAAAAATTAGGAAATTCATCGGAATTCTGCTATAATTTTTATAAAAAAAAAACGTGTTTCAATATTTTTTTAATGGTCCTGGTTGGTATAAGCCTTATCGAATGTATTTCAAATATTAAAAAGAAATTTGTTGATATATATTTAATAATATAGTATATTACATAACGTGTGCGGAAAGTGACATTTTTCACACGAGTGCGAAAGATTGTAGCACGAGGCATGAGCCGAGTGTGACAATCACACGAGTGTGAAAAATCACTTTCGCACGAGTAATGTACAGTATTTTTCCTACGATCACGTGATCATTCCACCAAATAATGAGTAATCAGCATCTGACATATTAATACACAAAATGTTACAATTAAAGTCAACATAATTGATTTCAAAATTAACAATAACTATCATTAGTGACAAAAATTCAAGTAGTTTAACTATATAATATAGGTAGGTTATTACAATTATTAATCGGTTGGATAATTATAGAAATTGAAAGTGAAATTATTATTGTTTATCATACTTCATACATACTTATCATAAATACCTTTCAAGATGATTACATTTTCCTACTCTTATAACAGGGGATTTGGATTTGGATACGTCGGTTCGATCACGACTGCACCCTAAATTTTTTTTAATCAAGAAAATGACAAAAATTTCACTTTTCAAATAGATCGCTTCAAATTTAGATATTACATTTGTAAATGGTCGCGTTCATCACAACGTAGCGCTACCGAAGCGATCATCAATTTCATGCTGAACGCGTGTTTTGTTAACTGATCAGATTGAGCACTGTAGTATCAGTCGCCATTTTTTCTATCAGAATTAAAATACGCTACACGCTACCGATTTATGATGCATTAACTGTCATTCATAACATATGCTTTAGTTTGTAATTTAGTGAAAATGAGTGAACAGCTGGAGGTGACTTTATTTCATTAATAAATTGTATAGTTTGTCAGAAGATTCAACTTTTCATTGATCCCATTTTTTAATGGATAGAAGTATTACCAATTTCATAATTGTCGTTATATAAAAAAAATTGAGTTGTTGTTGTTGTATTCATTGACATATTATGTCGATGGTTTTATTAGCACGTTCAGCAGAATTACGAACTGATGGATCACTCTAAAAATCGCTCCCTGATCAACTTTGTTGAGATGAACGCGACCAATACAATTGAAAATTATATATTTGACAGCTTGCCAGTTGCCAATCTTAATAAAAATTCATTTGACAGCTTTTTTATCCTTACTCGTACGGATAAGTTTTTTTTCCGTACGCGTATGAATGAAGGCCACTTTCCATAGAACTAGACAGTGCGATATATGTCACTTTCCTATGTGATCGTAGGAAAAATGTCTCTTTATGTTCACTTTCGGGGTTTTTTCCGCATGCTAGTAGAAGGAGTACCTTAATTCATTATGGCGAAAATAATTGGCTCAATTTCTCACGTTGGCTGTAATGGACTAGTTTCATGAGTATGAATTAACAAGTGAATTCATGTCAAGAGGGTTAAGAATAACATTTCTTTTTCCATGATAACGATTTTCATCTCCAAAAGTTATAAATATTTATGAAATTTAGTTGTAAAATTTTTTTTAAATTTAAATTAACCGCTTTAATTAGAACAATGGCAGAAGCCCTTGTTGTCAGATTCAAACTACGTTCTGTTGTCAAATCCTACTTGACTATCCAAGTTGAATAGGACAAAGTGAAAGTCGACAAGAAGAATTTGACAGTTGTCAATTTACATCATCCACGTTTAGTTATTATGGTTGGAATAATACCCTTCTTGGTGTGCGTCATCGATTGTTAAAATGTCTTTCTAACACATTACGTAGGAAGAAATGGAAAAAAAGGCAGGTCTGTGATTAATCCTAATCAAAATATCACAATAATGAACCCTTTAAATGAATCACAAACGTTAACCCTAATCTTTGACTTACAAAAATTTGATTGGTTGATGTTTAGATAACGCTCAAGCTCAACCTATCAATCGAGAGTTTGAAATAATATGAAGGCGTTACTTTCGTAGCGGCAATAAGTCTCACGTCTTTTTCTACTGTCACACTGACAGTTCTTGACAGGTCTGTACTTTTTTGTTCACGGTCAATTATTATTTATGAAAAGTGAATATTAATCTTATTGTTTTATTTATATGAATAATACAAAAATATGCATGAATACACGGAAAAACATCAGTATTTTGAAAACTCTCAAGTATTTTCAGTTGGAAAAATAAGCTGGTAATTATTAATTGCATAACCTTTTCGAATTTGGCTAAATACAATCCTGATGATCTCATTTATCAAATTTAAGGTTAGCTATATGTCAAAATAGCAAATAAAATAAACGACATGCCGAAAACCCGGATATACGTCACAATCGATGACGCATACCAAGAAGGGTATTATTTCAACTTTAGTAGTTGTTTGTGTTATTTTATAGTAGAAAGTGTGCTTCTGTTCATTTACATTTCAAAAGACATAAAACTAATGAAAAACACTACCACAAATACTGTAATAAAATCCGGAAGTCAATGAACACACAAAACAATAAACCACATAAACAAAACATTTGTAGGTTATGGCATTTGTTATTGTTTCAGGATGCACTCAAAATCTCCCAAAAAGAAGAAGAATAAGCGATCCGTAACTGAATCGAGTTTCAAATTCTTCGGAATTCGGAATTCGGAATTTTCATTAAATCGGTGATACCAGAGATTTAAAGTTTTTTTTTCAATTTTATAAGTATAGGTACTTTCAATGTACTGTGGAATGTTTCTTCTTGAACGCTCACTACAGCATTGCCTCCTATATGTTTAAAGTGATTTTAAAAGTGATTTTTTTACAATTCAGTTTTTAATGGAACACACTATTTCTTCATAACTCCACTTTATCAGCTTTCTAATAGAATTGACAATTGTTCCGATATATCATTTTATATCATCATCACATTTTATTTTCTACTTTGAAAGCGTCATGTCGGAAACTACAGCTCAAAATATATATTACCAAATTTCTTTGACTACGCGAGAGTTACCTTTTTTAATAAAAGGCACGCGATTATGAGAGCATCATTTGAAAGGGTACGTTTTGACACTACTTTGCGTTTCTGTTCGAAAGATGTGAAAGAAAAGAGATAACTAGTCTACTTATGAAGTTTTCCCTCCTGGCAACAGCGCAAAATCTCCTTGTTTGTCATTGGCTCCAGCCTACCACACAGTCTACCACAGGAATTCAAATTTCAATATAATTTTTTCATTTTAATTTGAAATCGTAGAGTGGCGTTATTAGTTGCAAATACTTAGTTGAGACCCAATATATCTTGTGACATTTGCATTGAAATTCATGAAACGAGCTCTTTATGTTATACAGAGATATTTCATTGCTATATTATGTCAATATGAAATGACAAATGTGAGAATATAAATATTCTGGGGTTATTTTATTAGATTTAAACTGAAATTTACGTAAATTTCTTGGATAAATAAAATGTCTTTCGAATACTACGTGAATAAATGGGTAGTTACCAAAAAGAAGTTAGAAAACGAGACACTCAAAGATGATCTTTGGAGACAAAAATCTAAACCAGTCAATGATCGCATGATGGCCAATTTATTGTTCGGAGATTTTTATGCTCGATACTGTTTACTGTACCAAGAACTTGATACTTGTATCGACCAACTAGTACAACCACAAAAAAGAAAAACGGTCAAAAAATTAGTGGATGCGGCTGCTATAAGACTATTGGAATTCAACAATATTTTATTAGATCTTGACCTTTCCGAATACCACTATATAGATGGTACTTTAGTGGAATTGAAGTTAGTCCCATACGACATAGAAATATTACACCCAGCATTATTCCATCACCGACCAATTGACATTGAAGATATGTGGCATAAAATACAGCATGGAGAAAAAATATTCATACCACCTCCTCCAGAACCTGAAATACTTCCTGAAGAAACTACCGAGGGTGAAAAAATAGATGAAACCACAGAAAAAAGAGCTTCTAGTGACGAGAAGAAAAAGAAAAAGACAAAACAAACTATGAAAGATAAAAAAATTGAACTTAGTGAAGAAGAATTGATTGAATTAGAAAAGAAAAGAATTTTAAAAGAGTCTGTCCAGATAATTCAAACAGCAGAAAGAGGAAGGCAGGAACGGCTGTATTTTTTAATAAAGTGGATTATATATAAGAAAGCTAAAGAAGCACGTATACAACAACAGTTGCAGCAGCAACAAAAAACAACAGCAACAAAAAAACCGGATGATGCTCACTCGCAAACCGAATATCATGAGAAAAAGAAAGTTGAAGCATCAATTAAAATTCAGAGTGTCTGGAGAAGTTTCAATGCTCGTCAAATGATGAAATATCACGAAATAGAAAGAAGACACCTGATAGGAATGTACGATCCAGTCTGGAGATCAGAAGAGTATAAAGAAAATTTCAACAAAAACTTAGAAAAAAGAAGAGATTACAGAGATCAGCGTATCAGAGAATATGTCAATGCAATAGATAATGAAAAAACTAGAGTGTTCAGAATAATTGCTCCAGGTTTAATGGAAGATATCGGTGATGAAATAAGAGAGTGGTTTAAAGTGTGGTATAAGGAAGTCAGGCAGTTTGATGCTATACCTCCAGAAGAAAAAGGAGGTACAATTCTAGTTGTAAGGGCGGAAACGATGACTCCAAAAGAATTTCTTGATGAAGTAGAGAGGAAAAGAAGGGAAAAAGTGAAAGCTGGAGGTGCGAAAGCACAAAAAGAAAAAGAGAAGAGGGAGAGAGAAAAGTTGAAAAAAGCCGAAGCTGAAAAAAAGAAAAAAGAGATGGAACAAAAAAAGAAATTAGCAGCCGCGAAAGCTGCTAAAAGAAAAAAAAGGAAGCCTGGTGAATACGAATACGATTTTGAAGATCCTTTAGGTCGACCACTTTACCTTGAAGGGCAGCAAGAGCATGCTGATATATGGGATTTACGTAACGATTTGGATAATCCACTTGAAAAACACTATATGGACATAATAACGGAAAAAACTCTACTAGATAACCAATATGAATGCCGACAAATAGTAGATAATATGATGCGAGTGGAATTGGATATATTGAATGATGCGCTTGATGAGGATCGAAAAAAATATGGGCTTAAGAAACTGAAAAGAAAAAAAGACAAGAAAAAAAAAGGCAAAAAGGGTAAGAGGGGAAAGAAAGATCCCACCGCTAATAGAACTATCCAAGACTTATTTCAAGAACTTGTGGATAATGAAATAATAAGAACGTATCCTAAGGCCAGTCTAGAAGAATATCACGGAGACTTTAGTTATAATAACTGGGAGTACCGGAATATGGATTTTGATCCTCCAGCCGCTTTATTAGACGTAAGACAAGCCGTTGTTATGAATTGTATAATACCTTTAGGAGTTGAAACGATGAAGAGACCCAGATCAGTGCTTATATTAGGACCTGGAAAAAGCGGAAAACATCTTTTGGCTAACGCAATATTTAACGCTACCAGATCAGTACTTTTTGACTTATCTCCAGAGAGATTAGCTGGAAAGTATGAAGGAGGTAAAGGAATGAAAATGCTTGTACATTTAATTGACAAAATGTCGAAGCTATTGGCTCCTTCTATTATATATTTCAATGCTGCCGAGAAACCATTCTATAAAAAGGTACCTAAGGATGAGAAACACTTGAATCCCAAAAGGATTGGATCACAGATCAAAAAAATAATCAAGGGTATCAAAATAACAGATCGTGTTATGGTTTTAGGTAAATATCCAGTAACTATTGCTACTAATAATTTATTAAATCATAAATTTTTTGAATTGAAATTTTTGTAGCTTGCATCACAGTAGGTATAGGAACGAACCAGTAGTATTACTATTATAAATTTCATTCATAAATTGCCAGAGCTTTTGATGACTTTGAACGGATCGCTTTACGATTCATTTCACTTTCCCATAGGCGTAGGTAGCATAAGTTTTAAAATGACTGGAATGTGTTGAATGTTTTTTCTTAAATATTGTAGAACAGTACACTGATGAGTGAATTAAACAATAGTCTTATACAAAATATTTATTGTTTCACACACACACACACTACCCGTTTTCTTATTTTTAATAGTATACATTGCAAAAAATGCTTATAAAGTATAAAAATAATAATGTTTGTTTATTCGAAAAGCCGTGAAAATATGAGCCCTGTATACTAAATAATGTTATTCGCAAATGCACCACTTGCACTTTGGTTGGATCGCAGCACAGCACTGACCGCCGGATGAGATACTCATTCGAACGACGTTGTAGGTCACATAGAACTCGGGAGTATGACGTCACGAGATAACATTCTGGTTCGTTCCTATACTGTGCTTGCATAGTGTTTGTTCTCCATGAAGGATTTTTGTTCAGTCACTGTCGCGGTTATTTTTGTGAATTATTAGTCTAGGGGTATTTTGATTTCGGAGTTAGTTTTATTTAAACAAAAATTTGCAGGAAATTGATAGATGGGTTTCACGACTTCTTAAGATTAGAATAGCGGATTCAAAAATATAAACTGTGAGAGGGAAAAAGTCCCTAAATATTTTGTAAAGTAGTGATTTCTACATAATTTTATTACCATCACCTGAAAGAGGATCTGATAAGTTGGCAGGGTAGGGCAACCCCACAGCATCTAGGCCTCATTAGATCTTTTGTGCATCTTCCTGGAAGTCCCTTCCAGCATGTCAGCTAGACTATGGTTTTAACATTATCAACTTCTCTCGGCATGGCTGGTGTTTACCAAAACTCATTGAACGCGGACTTACGAATGAATTATAATGCCGAGCGATGAAAAAGGATATGCTTCACCGTCTTATTTTTCTGTTCACAGTCTTGACACAAGGTTATGTCCTATAGCCTCTTTCCATGGAAATGCTTGCTCAGTTGACAGTGTCCAGTCTATTCTCCTATTGCAAGACGTAGGTTACGCCGTTGTTGCTGTACTGTCAGGATACTACATTAATTCCTTGAACAGTTTGCAGTATTTTGTTTCGTCCCACCTTGTTTTGAACTCATTATGAGTGTGTTCGCGCACTAAGCTGGTAAATGCTGGAACTTTTAAAATGGCGGATAAGGCTGGTTCAAAAAGCTTTTGAGCTGCTGCTCTACTAGCAGGACATCAGCCGAGCGGTTGTATTCAGGTTGTCATTCAGTTTAGCTTAAACTACGTTGATATACTTGCCAATAAAGGGGAAGAAATTTCACAAATTGAAAAAATATTTATTCCATTTGAACAATAGTTTCTGAGTTATTATACAGTTTACATTAATTCAACAATCATGAATTGCGAGAGAAGTGAATACTTTGAAATCGGACAGTTCTCAAAATATTTAAGGTGGAATATTACTAAACTTAGTACCGAGCAGTATGGCAAGTAGCCACTTTACGGTAATTTCACATCTTTCCAGCCGCTGGAATGCAAATTATACGAGCGAGTTATCAACAAATTTACAAGGATTGATTCCTTGTCAGAATTTCGCTCTATTCAGGTATCGGTGCATTAAAAGTGGAAAAATGATAGCAACAGTGGGTGAACAGTAACTTCCTACTAACCTTCACTAGAACCATTCTCAACTCAAAAACTAACCTCCAGCATTTCTACGTCTCATTGAATAAATTGATCTTATCCAAAGTTCTAGCCAAGATAATGTAACAGGCACTTCACAGTACAGGGTTATTCATTATAAATTACCCACCCCCTATCATCGTTATTATCACTTCTATAAGAAAAAGTGTTGTATAAAAGTTGTTTGGTTACAGCTGAATTTTCTCAAAATTCTATCAAAAGTTCAGTAGCGTGCTAATTTAAGGGGATACAAAAAATAATAGTTATTAGTAATCGTTATTTTTTCACATTTTTGGAATGATCTTTTTTTTCTGATTTCAAAAATATACAATATGTCACCCCTACCTTGTACCGTTTTCAAGTTATGAAATGTTGTAAATCTTAGTTTTACTGTAAATATGATAGATAATTTATTAAAGTAAGCTATGGAAATGACAACTACGAGTAATATGTTTGATAATTGACCATAGCTTACTTTGATAAATTATCTTTTTTATATTTACAGTAATTACTAAAACTCAGATTTTCAACATTTAATAACTTAAAAACAGTACAAGGTAGGTGTAACATTTATTACCAATATATTTTTGGAATCAGAAAAAAAACATCTAAAACATGTGCAAATATTTAAAAAAGAACTATTATTTTAAGTATCTCCCTAAATTTGCACGCCTCTGAATGTTTTATAGATTATTAAGAAAATTCAGCTGTAACCAAACAACTTTCATATGAAACTTTTTTCTTCAAGTAATAATAACGATGATAGGGGGTGGGTAATTTATAAAAAATCATCCTGTACCTGAACGTCATTATAGAGTTTCATGTTCCAATAACTCCAAATTTTAAGTCTGTTTTAAGGTCGAGCACTATTTATTTAAGGTCATCACAATTACTGCAAGGCAGTAAATTCGTGTTTCCAATAACTCTCTATTATCGGAAAAGGACTCATAAATAAAAATCAAAAAGTGTAAAAAAATTGTAATTTCGAAAACTAGGTAGGCTTCATAAACTAAGTAGGTATCAATCGAGTAATTTCAATATACCGTTTAGATTAGATAATTTTTCTTATATCCATGATATTTTGTAACAATTGATGAAATCAAAAAGTTCTTAGGCTGCCAATTTGGTTGAACGTCTATTTTCATGAGACGAATGGAATGATAATATAATACGTTTATCATATTTTTACGCAGTAATATTAAATTCTAGGTATTACTAATCAACCTTGGAGTGCTCAAGCAAAACTAAATAAGATTTATGAGAAACACATACTAATTCCTCGAACAGATTACAACAGTGTCTGTATGTACTGGAAGGAACTATTAATGCGTTTTCCAGGTGTTGACAGAAACTTTAACGTCACTGCTCTATCAAAGGTAACGACGATATAAATCTGCTAGTGAACAATGTCACAGAAAGAAATTTCTATAACTATGGGATGGCACTGTATGTCTATTCAACTCGTGAAAAGTATTCATTATTATTTATATTCTATAAACATCTTAGTTTTTCGATGCAATCTCTAGTCAAGGCGTCACATTCTCGCTGGATATTGCTTTGAGTGCTACCTGAATGTCTGAAATAATGATCTGGAAAGATTATTATTGTTCATTATATATTTGCCAATCGATCTACTGATACAATAAATCTTCTTTCTCCTGGAAATGTTGAAATGTAAACTTAATGTGGCCCAGAATTTCTCAATTTTTTCAAAACTAATCGAGGAACTTATTTTAGGTGACAACAAATTATCCCCTTCCAGTATTGAAAGAAGCCTTGGAATATGTCCTAACGCCAAGAAGAATCATTCAACTTCATTTCAAACCTCTTATTCCGCAGGAAATTTATGAATATTTTGTAGAAAATGACATTCAACCAGTTACTGATAAAATTTGGAAAAAATTCGAAAAATGGTTCAGTAAAACCAATTGGGGTAAGCAAAAATCTAAATTCAATAAATGGGCGAAGACAAAAAGAGACGCTTTGGAGAGAAAAGAAAAATGAAAATTTCATATTTCTAAGATAGTATTAATAAAAAAGTCGAATTTACTATTTGCACCCCAACTTCATGCCATTCACTAATGAAATAAACATTTCAACAACTTGAAATGTTACCAAAATATCACAGATGAAACTAATAGTCTAAGATCCGGCTGCAGGATTAGTGCGCTCATCTGTGTTTTGCTCAAAATCAAATGTTTATCTATATTTATAATTAGAAGAATATATATTTACCAGGTTGCCAATCAAAATTTGGCCGTCGGTATTTTTAATTAAATAATTTTTAATTTCTTTTTGGGAAAAACTTTCGTTCACTTGTTTTTTGAATAAAATTTTGTCTACATCACGGTAATTTATATAAACATTTAAAAAAATCACGGTTGCCGTTGCGCACCTGGTTGCACCTCTTCGCAGCCAGGTGTAAACAGGTATGATTTCGATACACTTATGCGTTCATAACTTTTCTTTATCAATCATATACCAAATTAAAACTATTTTTGTATCGTTCATTATCATATGGTTGCCTAATTAAATCCGCCCGCAAATAAGGGTTGCTGGTTGTTAAAAATGATAAATATTTAAGGTAGAGTGGAAGAGAGTTGGCGTGTAGCGGGTTGCGGCTGCATTTTTCAACAAAGAGAAACTTCGGCACTTGAATCAATTTATTAAGCAGCCCCAAATTTAACAGGTTTTTGCTTCTCTGACGAATTCTACTGACATCTTTAATGAAACCAAAATCGATGCAGTCCAAGAATTTACGTGCCTCATGTATGAACTCCCAAAGTGTCAAAGAGTAAATTCCGCAAGATTCTTATAATTAAACAAAATGTACGCTCCAAAACAAAATGATAAAAAATTTATGGGAAGAATTAAAGATTTGGACTCAACGCACATTCCACCGTGTTGGAAATCTTAGAAACAAAAATTGTTACGGACAATCTTTGTTAATTCGATGTGGTTAAATGCCACTGAACCAGCCCGGAAAATAGTGGCTGGTTGCTATTAGATGGTTTTCTTAAACAAACAGGGTTCCTGAGAGACTCAACTCCAACGCAAGCTATGTGATACTATGAACAAATCTTCCGATAATGACAACGATTCAGATATCTATAGCGATGGAAATGATCGCTTCGATGATAGTGTATCTGAAAGCTGCGATGATTCAGATTTTTAAATGAGAGTTACGGAAATATGAGATCCATTTTCAAATTTTCATATCTTCTGTAAGTTCCTTGTGGCATTACTTATTCTTTTTTCTTTTATTTTTGGGAATCAAACCACAATAATGTTTTTTATTTTTATTTCGACGTTTCGGTAGCGTTCCACCTACCATTGTCAATTTGCTTAATTGTTTAATTAACATGTAACAGACGATTGAATACTTGAACAAAATCTGATAAAATTTTCACAGTACTTTTACAATAAAATATGCTTATACTTAAGTCACCTTGGCTTTATTTTTCTATTTTGAAAATCAATATTAAATATATTAAATCAATATTCATTTTTTGTTGTAATTTTAAATTTGTGATTTTGAAAAGGAAGACATATTTTTGGAGTATTTATTAAGTCATCTCTATTACTCCCTGGTGGTTGAGAACACTAACATTCGACGCATCCTCAATGGCTTAAATGATGTTACGCGCTAACTCCCTTTCACCTTAAATATTTATCATTTCCAGCAACCATCAACCCTTATTTGCGGGCGGATTTAATTAGGTAACCACATAGGATAATACTGGCGGCCAAATTTTGATAGGCAACCTGTAAATATATTCTTCCAACTATAAATATACATAAAAATTTGACTTTGAGCAAAAAAGAGATGAGCGCACTAATCCTGCAATCCCTGTACTATAACTGTATCAAATTAACTCCATGTCGACATATTAGAATGACAGCAGCTCCATTTGCTACATTTGATGTGATGCCTAATTGATGTTTAGAGGTCTATTCTGAAAGTATGCTGTTGATGAACGAATATCGTTTACGAACGATAAATGTTATTTTGTATCCAAAATGCTAACGAATTCCTCGTTGGAAATCGCCGTTCATGAACGACAGCCAGAAACGTCACTTTGGATAAGTATAACAATTTGTCTATTTTTGTGATTGATTATTTTGGTGTAAACTATGTAAATTGTTGGAAATGAAATTGAACGATGGTATGGTGTAGTTATTTAATATTAAAAAAATACATTCATTAGCTAGAAATTCGTAACATCAGCTCATTGATATATGCCTGCCTCAGCTGAGCTTTTCCTTGATATTACCCATAAAATACTTCAACCTAGAATTGTAACTCCTGTGTTGTCAGCCGTGACTACTGTTTTAACTGCCATCTGATGTTTGGCCGCAGGAACTATAAAATTCATCGGGAATTTTAAATATCAAGTTGATGAAGAATTTTATCTTTTTAAAAATAAATCGACTGTTTACCTAATGAACACAAAATTCAGCTGCTTATAAAAATATATAAATTATAACTGATAATATTTCGCCAAATCTTGCATCAGAGCTGAACATACGAGAATATTTGGCAAACTTTTGTTGATGCAAGATTTGGTGAAATACTATCAGTTATAATTTATATGTTTTCATAAAAGCTGCACTTTGTATTCTTTTGGTAAAAAGTCAATTTATTTCTAAAAAACTTGTGCAGCAGAGTAAGAGTTAAAGCAACATAATGCAACATTTTTGCAGGAGGTAAAGTTTGTAAAACCTATATAATTTGTGTGTCTAGGAAAAAGTATATGGTGAACGACGAATACTTTAAAGAAAAAGACTTTGGGTAATTGAATATTTATTTAGTGATAATAACAACATTTTTAACACACATACTTATACATAACACACAACATACTTCCTAACTAGTTTATTTCCCAATATTCTGCTATTTTCATTCCTAAAATATAAGTATTTTGTGTTATTTTTTCATCCATGTGGCCTGGCATTTAGTTCTAAGCAATTCAACAAGGAGGGTCACGTATGAAGTACCTATACTCATTTCTATAGTGTCTTCTCCTTTGCAAGCGATTTTTTAGAACAAAATTTGATATAGCTGCTTCATTATTGGATCAACAATTGTTGAATCCTTGTTAGTATTCATGAATTTTGGAAATTTCATATCATCTCCTCTTGAAATAGTATTAGGTTACTTTTTTACACCATAAAAGGAGAATCCTAATTATTAATTAACCTATAGACTTGCACCTAATATTAAATTTAGGTAATTACCTGGAATGAATAAAGTGAGAACAGCTTTTCTTTTCAGCCTCTTTTTCCTGGTACTTTACAGTCATCTCTAAAGTGTCTAACACAAACACGGGAATTTTGGTATATTTGTTTTGAAGGCATGTAGTGTAACTGCACATTATTAATATTTCTCAGCCAGGAGTCAAATACATCAGGTTCACGTTTTAAAAACCGATGTTAAGCACTCGTTTTGTCTCAGCAAACCGGAACACAACAAAGTTTTTTACTTGGTTTGTTTATTTTTCCTTCCATTTTGACATCTTGACATTACGATTGTTGATTATCAGTGCCATCTGCAGTTTGGCCGCATCGTAACTTGAAACATTCTCTCCAATCCCAGTTACAATTCTAGGTTGAAGTATTTTATGATATTACCATAACAAATTGCAGTCGAAAGTTGAGCAACGTTGTCACATTGCGAACTATTCAAAAGTTGGTAATAATATTCACATGAAAAACGTAAAAAAACTATCAGTCCTTTATTATTCACATTTATAGGTTTGTGCAGAATATTAAATAACATAGTAGTGTACATTTTGAAAACATAAACGGATATGTATTGTATTTATATAGAATGGATATTAATTAGCTACGATCTTCATCACTTAATTATAATGTAATCTAAGAATCTGACAACGCTGCGATATTTTGCTCTACTACCCATTTGAAAACGTCCAACTTTCGTTAACATCAGAAAGTGGTCAGCGAAAAAGATACAGAATAACGTTTCAACGAATATAAGACAAACGTAAAGCAGCAGAATACCCACTATGACGTAACGGCAAAGGATGGTTGAACAAACTTCATCCGATCAAAAATGGGCAATTATAAACTTTGTTGAATTCTGACACTGTAGCGGCAACATGGTTTTAGTTATTCATGTTAAGAAATACTAATATTCATACCATCATAATATGAATCTATCACAAAAAGCAGAATGTATCACCATCCAACCTCAAAGCTGTGAAATTGGAAGATGATTAAAAACCTTTATACATACTTATAAATGTGAATGTTAGAGTTCAATAGCAGCTTGTTCTCAACTATCACACCGCTGCTACCTTAGATTTGTGGAGGTGGTGGTCTTCAGCACCTCTACTGGGTTTGATTTCAATTGAATTCAAATAAAAGCTGCTTGAGTTGTCAGGGTGCATCCATATCGACATTTCCTTCAAGTAAATTTAATTTTTGAATGTAAATAATCAATATATACAGGGTGAATCACGACCAACGGGATGGAGGTTTATAGCGAGACGGTAAAAGTTTTAAAATGTTTTTTTACTTTAGTAGTTTGTACATTCATATAGGCTCCATTTAAAAAATTATTTTGAAATATACAGGATGCTCCAATGAAGTGTGGTGTATCAATGCTATATTTTTGGAACGAAGTTCCTTATCGCGCGTTGTGAAAGGAGGCTGGACGGATAAAATTCTTACCAAAAGTTGTCACGACACTTTTTGATATAGGAAGCTGTGATGCCTTTTGGCCGAAATATTATTTATTAATTATTTAAATTATATTATTATGATTAAAGACATAAATTCCCTTGAAGCTAACGTCGAGATAGCATGAATCGTTTACATATATAAAAACAGAAAGGTCGCACGTAGGATGTCAAGTTCAGAGTCCGAAGTCAAAAGTAAACAGAAGTGTATATGTTTACGTAACGGTGAACTTGACTCGTAGTATAAATATATCAAACGAAAGTACTTTAATATTCATTCTTATTTAGTCATTCATTATTATTAATTAAGTCAATTCATTCTTATTCAGTCTGATTGATTTAAAGTATTCTAAATGTAGTTTATTTATCGTAACCCTTTTTAATTAAGATCCTAATTAGTACTAGTTATAAGTGAGTTAATGTAACATAGTAAAGGGAGGTAATAAAGAGAACTTGTCCCGGTGATTCCAGTAGTTGTTTTATTCCTGTGAGATGACACACCAAGTGACCGGCAACACCACCTAGTCAGAGGCCCTTCCACATTCCTAATGCACCAAGTATCCATAGTAGGATACACACATTACATGGCGATCCTGCAAACAATTGGAATTCTGTGAAAATGGGTGGTAAGTCAACAAAGCAAGAGGTCCAGGAAAATGGTGTGGTCAACAGCAATTTCATAGTCCAGGAAGAGAAAATGGAAGCAGATCTGGAGGTGAAGACTCTTATGTATATCATTGTGGTCGTTTTAGTGTTACAATTCGCATGGTCCATATATAAGAACTATAGAAGACAACTGAAGAGAAACATAAGAAGAAACCTGCAGCAAAGCACACTGAACCTTTAGGATGGTGAGAATTTTTTTTTTGTAAACTTTAAGGATATATTCTGTTTTGTCGTTGTTGCGTTAGTATTTGATATATATATTTTTTTTTAAATTTTCCTTTTGTTGAGAATGTATCATTTAAATTTAAATGTCCTCGAGTGATGGAAATGCAGTAACGTGGGAAGAGTCACATAGATATAATAAATAAGTTGTGTGATTCATTTAATAATTTCTCTAAGTTAATAAATAAAAATTGGTATAAATTAAGCGAGGATCAGCAGAATACATGCATTTTATATTTTGACAAAATCAGAGATAAGGTAGAGAAAGCATTTCAAGTGTTAGATTGTCGGTATAAAGTTCCGTCTGAATTAATTACGAGTAATAATTTAATCAATAAAGAGGTATTAGAAGCAACAAGCAAAGATAAAATGGCATTAAGTATGAATGATTTTTTCAATTTAGCTGGTAAGATATTACCAAACGAGTTTAATGGAGATACAAGCAAACTACAATCTTTTGTAGATGCGGTTAGCTTACTTCAGGTATACGCAGCAGAGCATGAGAGAAATGCTGTGTTATTTGTGAAAACAAGACTGACTGGAAAAGCCAGGGTTTTGATTACTACTGAGAATTCTCTGAGAGAAATAGTCGATACACTTAAGAAAGGACTCAGAGGAGACAGCACTAGTTTGATAAGTGCTAAACTAAGTAAACTAAGGCAAAATAGTAAAGATCTCGTCGGATATGCTTCCGAAATGGAGAAACTGACTGAAAGTTTACAAGCCGCGTATTTGGCAGAAGGAATGCCAGTACACTTAGCAACAAAGTATACTACAGAAGCAGCAGTAAAATCATTGTTAGACAACGCAGCTTCAGAACGGATAAAAACCGTTATAGCAGCTGGAAATTTTACGACACCACAAGAGGTGATGACTAAACTGGTTTCCATCAATGTGGGAAACAATCAGTCAACAGAGAGTGTTCTGCATTACAAGGCAGATAGGAATAAGTTTTGGTCGGGAAATAGGTATTTTCCTCAGCGAAGAAATTCGTATGCTAATCATAATGGAGAAAATAACTTTCATAGGAAAGGTAACTATGACAATAATAGGAGATTTCAGGAGAATCAAGGAGAAAGGAGATTCAAGGGATATAAAGGTAGTTCAAATGAGTATAGAGAAAGACCTACCAATAGGTTCAACAATAATTATAGGAATGTAAGAATGTGTGAAAGTGAAGAAAGTAGAGAGGAAGACGAACAAAAAGAATTGGGGTTTTGAAAAAGAAAGGTGAAAAATCCAAAATTTTAAACAACTTGCTTAACAATAATCGTTATATTTATAACTTTGATTTAACTCTTTCAAACTTTGTGCAAATTAAAACTGACATATCGGATAATATAGATACTTTTATATTAGATACAGGTGCAGATATATCGTTATTAAAAATTTCAGATAATTTTCCACATCACTTAATAAAAACAACACAAATCTTAAACATTAAAGGAATAACTCAGGGAGAAATTAAAACTTTGGGTACAATAGAAACTTTTCTTTTTATTAAGGGTGTAGCATTTAGACATTGTTTTCATGTAGTGAAAGAGGAATTTCCTATACCTACGAATGGAATTCTAGGTAGGGATTTCATAAGAAATTATAATTGTATTTTAGATTATTCAGAATTAAAATTATACATAGATTGCAAATCCAGGAATAGAGTAACATTAGAAATTTTTGATAATCCTGAATACGATACTATAGCAATACCGCCTAGATGTGAAGTCTATCGGTTGGTAGAAAGTTTCAAAAATTTAAGACAGGATAAAGTTGTCGAGCAACAAGAATTATTACCAGGAATATTTATAGCAAGATCTATTATATCAAAAACTAATCCTTATGTCAGAATTTTAAATACAAATTATGAAAGCAAGTCGATAAATACAAATAACATTCAAATATTGGATTTAAATTTATTTCATGTATATGCTGTGATGAATGAAAGTAAGAATAGGATGAAAGAATTAAGAAAAACATTGAATTTAGAGGTACCAGAATACGTTAGGGATAAGCTAATAAATCTTTGTGAGAATTTTTCAGATATTTTTGCTTTAAAAAATGACATTTTAACGCATAATAATTTTTATGAGCAAAAGCTATTGGTAAAGGATGATACTCCAGTATATATTAAAAATTATCGCACGCCACATTCTCAATCTTCAGAACTTAACGATCAGGACCAAAAGTTATTAGATCAAGGTATAATTGAATCTTCAATCTCAGATTATAACAGTCCAGTTTTACTTGTTCCCAAGAAGGCAATCAATGGAGAGAAATCTTGGAGACTTTGCATAGATTTCAGGCAATTAAATAAGAAAATAGTCACAGATAAATTTCCATTACCTAGAATAGATTCGATCTTAGATCAGCTAGGGAGGTCGAAATGGTTTTCAGTCATAGATCTTATGTCAGGTTTTCATCAAATTCCCTTAGAACCGTCTTCAAGGAAATATACATCTTTTAGCACAGAAAAAGGTTCTTTTCAGTATACAAGATTACCATTTGGTTTAAATATAAGTCCAAATAGTTTTTCAAGGATGATGTCCATAGCATTTTCAGGATTAACTCCAGAAAAAGCATTTCTTTATATGGATGATATAGTTGTAATAGGGATGTCAGAAAATCATCATCTAAGTAATCTCGAAAGGGTGTTTAGCACATGTCGGAAATTCAGCCTTAAATTAAATCCACAAAAATGTCAATTCTTCAGACGAGAAGTAACATATTTAGGACACAATTTGTCTAGTGAAGGGGTTCTACCCGACAAGGCAAAATATTCAGTCATTGAGCAGTATCCAGTTCCCAAAAATTCAGAAGAATCTAAAAGATTCGTAGCATTCTGTAACTATTACAGACGTTTCATTCCCAATTTCGCTGAAATATGCATACCTCTCAATAAATTATCTAGGAAAAATGTAAAATTCGAGTGGTCAGAAGACTGCGAAAAATCATTCCAAATACTAAAATCGGCATTAATTCAGCCGCCTATTCTGAAATATCCAGATTTCAATAAAAAATTTATATTGACAACAGATGCTTCAAATATTGCGTGTTCTGCAATACTTAGCCAGGAATACGAAGGTATAGATCTACCTATAGCTTATGCATCGCGAAGTTTTAAGAAAAGCGAATTAAATAAACCTATAATCATGAAAGAATTGTTAGCTATCCATTGGGGAATTAATCATTTTAAGTGTTATTTATATGGCTCTCCACATTTTATTGTGAAAACGGATCATAAGCCGTTAACACATCTTTTTTCGATGACAGAACCAACTTCGAAACTTACAAGAATTAGACTAGACCTAGAAGAATACAACTTCGAAATACAATATTTGAAAGGAAATTCAAATTATGCGGACAGCATTTCAAGGATATCCGTGAATGAATTAAAAGACTTGTACATTGACAATGCTCACGTTTTAGCAATAACGAGGGCAAAAACTCGTCAGAATAAAGCTCAGCCTACAAGAGAAGATAAAACAGTTTCCACAGAAATAAAGAAAGATATTCGCAAGCCAGCAGTATATAAAGTACTGAATAATTTAGAGGCGCATAAATTACCAATTCTGCAATTTGAAAATAACCGTGTTTCGTTAAGGATGAACATACGGATCAAAAACAGGATGAAATTTAGCCAAGCCTTACTTAATACCGATATAATTAACTTTGATTTAGGTCAAACGTTAGTTCAGCTTGATAAGCTAGCGGTAAAAAATGGAATAAAAAGGATGAAAATTTATATGAATGATATTATTTTCACACAGTGCACTATAAAAGAGTTTATGGAAAAAGGAAACAATACGTTAAAAAACGTACAAATATGTATTTGCGATATACCTAAGATGGTGGAAGAAGAAAAAGAAAAGCAACAGATTTTAGAAACTTATCATAATGATCCATTATTAGGAGGTCATGTAGGAAATAACAGGCTACTGAAAAAATTAAGAGCGAATTTTAGATGGAAAAACATGGAGAAAGATGTGAGAAAATATATTAAGCAATGTCACAAGTGCCAAGTCAATAAAGCGAAAAATAATCACAAAGAAGAATTTGTATTAACGGATACAGCAGCAAAACCATGGGATATAACATATATAGATACGGTCGGTCCTTTTCCACAAAGTGAAAATGGTAACCGTTATTGCATCACAATGTTATGTGAATTAACGAAATATGCAGTAATAATTCCAGTTAAAAACAAAGAAGCGAACACGATAGCTCGTGGAATTTTTGAAAATTTCATACCAAATTACGGTCTGATGAAACAGATTAGGACAGATTTGGGCACAGAATATAAAAATGAAATATTCAATGCTTTAACCAAAATGTTAAATATTAGTCATAACTATTCGACAGCATATCATCATCAATCTATAGGAGGTTGTGAGAAATTACATAGAACGCTTAATGAGTATGTGAGACATTTTATAAATGAAAGTAAGGATGACTGGGATGAATGGTGCAAATTATTTGCTTATTGTTATAATACGACGCCAAGCTCTTATCATGGTTATACGCCATTTGAATTATTGTTCGGGAGACGTGCTAACTTACCCGAGAATCTCACGAACGACGTTGAGCCATGCTATAATATTGATGAATATCAGAATGAGTTAAAATATAAACTGCAAGTAGCTCATCAGAGAGCAGAGAAATACTTAACCAAGTATAAACTTAGTAGACAAAGTCAAAATAGTAAGGTAGCTAATCCAGTTGATTTTAAAATAGGGGATTCAGTTTTAGTAAAGAGGGAAAATAGAACCAAATTTGAATCTCAATATATAGGTCCATTTACAGTCACAGAGGTGAGTGAAGTTAACTGTAAAGTCAAATTAGAATCAGGTGTGATAAAAGAAATACACAAAAACAGAATCCATCCTTATTGTAAAATGAATTAAAAAATGTAAATGGTATCGGAGTGCGAGTGTGTTTACAAACAATAAAGAATAGTGTTATAACAAACAATTAGTGATAGTAAATAAATTCGGATAATAAAACATTAGGTGAACATAAACAAACACAGTTATCGTAAACAATTTTTAAAGACAATGGACGTACATTAGATTATAAATATAGGTTACCATAGGTTAATGACATTATTTAATAATCATCTATTTTTAGGGTAATTGTAAATTTCTTTTATTAGGGGAAGGAAGCTCAACGGAATTTAGTCTTTTTGTAAAAGGGGAAGGTGTGATGCCTTTTGGCCGAAATATTATTTATTAATTATTTAAATTAT
>CAJUYH010006299.1:0-20513 GCA_910591685.1 Galerucella tenella | reverse complement strand
CGACCCATTCTTGAAGCGGATGGTGACTGGCGACGAAAAATGGATCACATAGGACAATATCAAGCGAAAACGGTCGTGGTCGAAGTCCGGTGGATCGTCCCAAACAGTGGCCAAGTCGGGATTGACGGCCAGGAAGGTTTTACTGTGTGTTTGGTGGGATTGGAAGGGAATCATCCACTATGAGCTGCTCCCATATGGCCAGACGCTAAATTCTACCATCTACTGCGAACGACTGGACCGCTTGAAGCAGGCGATCGACCAGAAGCGTCCAGAATTGGCCAACAGGAAGGGTGTAGGGTTCCACCAGGACAACGCCAGACCACACACTTCGTTGATGACTCCTTAGTGGTGTAAAGTTGAACTCAAAAGAGGCTAGTGAAAAGTGGCTGTCCGAGTTCTTCGCAAATAAGGAGGGGGGCTTCTACGAGGGAGGTATTATGAAGTTGCAGTCTAGATGGAAACAGATTATCGAACAAAACGGCGCATATTTGAACTAAATCCGATCACTGTAACACTTTTTATAAAGCATTGAATAAAGAGCAAAAAAGCGGAAGGGAGATATTTGACAAGCTAATATATAACCCTCACATCTCTTCTATATATCTGTTGCGAAATGGCTTTGTCGTCACAGTCGTATAATTATTCGATATTAATAAATTGTAAAATAAACATAAAAATTATTTAAAAGTTGTATTTGTTGATATTCTTAAATATTTATTCCTCTTACTATTGAATTAATTTCAATGCACTTTAACGATTGATTTAATTTTTCCTTTACTCACATTTGCTTATAATTATAATATTCAGACATATTTCATATTTGTCCTCATTGAAATTTTGATTTATGTCCAGTTAACTGTGATTGTATATAGCACGTTGTTAGTTTCATCCGTATAGTGTGAGATTTTGAATAAATGATAAAGGTATTCTAACTCGACGTTAATGGCTAGTGCAATAAGAGCTGCCAAGTGCTCACTCCTTTGCTAACGCATATATAGTTCACCAAGCTAACAGATAGAGCGATTTCAATGTGGAGCAAGCTTACTGCCTACCACTTAGACCAGTAGAGAAGTAGGTTAATTGTAGAGCAATCTCACCTATAAACCTACTTTCCTCAAGTCATTTTTCGGAAATAAACATCATTGAGATAATGTCAAAAATATCATTAATTTGAATGACAATATGAATAATGACAATTTTATTTTTTTTTATAAATTATCGGTTGGAATTTAATTAATTTATTCTCATGTTGAATATAAATATTCATGTGCGCGTTCAATTATTCAATAAAATTAATGACCGAAATGCCAGTACAAGTAAATACCACCACAAAAGATAACCATACAAATAAATTCAATGCAATTGAAACGCTTCACAGTTGCAGTGTACCATCGTTATTTCCCATGGTCACAAGTGTTTAACACATTCTGTTATTCTCATACTCTCCAACTACTTGAGTATTTAATATTTCCATTATTAAACATACATCTGTTACTATTTAGAATATTTCCACTGACATTGGAATCATTCGAAAATTCACATAGGTCTATCATATTATTTACTCGAATTTACTACGGACTTATCGGCAATTTATTACAGCTTGATGCATCATCAAATTTAATAATATAAACAAGTGAATGAATGTACGATATTTTTAAAATATCGTAAGTAGAAATATGAAAACTTATTAATGTTGTCTTTTTCTCACATGGATGACTCAATGGCACATATGTATATGCGTGGGATGATTTGCCACTAGTTGGACCAAGTGAATAACATATGTGGGAAGATATAAATGTGTTGCGAAGCTGTCGTTGGGAAAAACATGAAACACAATTTAGGGTTAGTGGCAACTAGTCGAGGTTCATGGAAAAACTGGGCCAATATAAAGAGCAAATAGAAAATTATGAATTAAGCAGACAAGCAATTTTTTTAATATAACATAACACGTTTTGAACATAATTTGAATAAAAATGATGGAGATATGATGGTGTCTTCATGGCCTATCAACAATGTTAATATTGTATGAGTATAAATTGTAAATGTTGCTTTCATGATCAAGAGGATACTGATCACAGTGAAGTAGGTAATTAGAGTGCTCTTCCCATTACGTTAAATAAAATTGTTCATATATCATGAAAATTGGATGTTTTACAGATCATTAAAGGAATACTATTATTTTAACAGGAATATATATCTATGTATGGTGGATAATGATAATAATTAATTTTGGTTAAGTTGACAAGGGCAGAGACGATCTTTCATATAATTCGGTATGAAATTATAGCACCAAAATAATTGTAGATTCATATGGTTACGAATACTTAATATTCGCAAATACATACGGAAGGAAATAAACAAATATAAGGATTGTTGATGTGGGGACAAGACGTTGGGTTATCTCATACTTGAGTGTGCTCTGCAGTGATCGGACTTCCTGTAGTAGCACTTTCGTTAGCAAAAGTATTATCCCATTCAATTCTTTTCTTGTGTCCGTCCTACTGCTGAATATCTTCCTACCTTTCTATCGAGATAGTACACTGCAGCCACGGCTGTAAGCACACAGCAGTCAATGCGTCTGATGTGTTGGCGAGTATGTTGGTGGTGTGTATAGTTGTAGTTCGTGGCTCACGGCCGGCTGGAGCGTAATAATAGACACAAACAAACTCATTTGGCCGGGTGGCCAACTACATTTGGCCCGTTCCCCGGCCACTGTTTAAACACACGCATACGCATTGACGCACAAACTGATACAAACACACTAGTTCCAACTATTAACCAATGGCATGGGGTATTTCCGCTCAATCATTTTTATTTGAACTTTGTAAATTATTTTGCATTCCAATTCGTGTCTTTTCTCTTTATTCCATTTCGCACCAATGGCACTCGAATAATTTCACGGATAATAGATGAATACGTTGTGAATGAATTAAAGTTTATTCTTTCCCGAATTGAACTTATGCGATTATCAATGTGGGAATCCCGTGGAGCAATTTGGAATTTATTGATGTTATGAATGATGGAGTTGTGAATTAAATGATTGTACATAGGGAACGAGTTGGTGAATATCGGCGGGTGACAAACTGCACTGGCGAGGGAAAGTGGAGGAGTGGCGAGTTGACTGCAAAGTTTTCAAGGCAGGATTTCGTTCTTCTCGCTGTTTTGTTAGGTTGAAGCATTCTGGATAACTTTAGCGACTGTTATCACAAATGCTTTGGCCAACTAGGCTTGTTAATTATGTCAGTAACTCTGAATCACCAGCGCTTACATTTCGTTGTACTTAATATTGATTACAGTTCATTATTTCTTGAGTTTATTGTGTATCGTACAAACATTAATAATAATAATCTTAGAAAACGTTGTTTGAAATTAAACATAATATTTGATTATATTATGATTCTTTTTTATTTATATATCGGTGCATAATGAAGGAGAAATTTGTTGTCTGATATTTATCTATATTTACTCGTCATACTCATAAAATCATATTTGCCATTGTGCAACAGTGTCATCTGTTGCAAAAAAAAAAAAAAAGGAAATAGTAGACAGAAGACAATGAAAAAAAAAAAAATAAGAAATAAATAATACGTCGATGCAAATAAAAGTATTGCCGACAAGCGGCAGTGCTGCGAAGTAAATTTATTTGACTATTATCTGATGATGAATTACGTTTCTTCCACTTCTTTATTTTCATTTGCATAATAGATATTGACACAAATTACTTATTTACTCATTCTTTTTTTTTTTTTTTTTTAAAATAAATGGAAAAAAAATGAATTTTTTTTTATTAAATATTGAATTTATGTAAGCGACCGGTATCCTTGTATGAAGCAACATATATACATATATATATAAAAGTATATATGTATATTGAATTTACGACAAATCCATTGTCCTTGGTAACTATTCAAATCCTTACCTTGGTCACGCATCAACAGGTGAACTAGGTTGGGTATTACTTAAAATTGAATTTTGAATAAATTTATGGTGACATTTGGGGTCGAAATTGTTTCAATAAATTTGATTGGAATATTTATTGTACATTTGTAAATAAATAATAGACAATAAATGTGATAATGTGTGCCACGAGATATTTTAGTTGGAATAATTGGCGAGAATGCGATGTGATATTTGAGATCAATAATGAAATGAAGAAAAGGAATAAAGAGAGATGAGAGATACATTTAGAAAATTAACGAAATATGAAAAAATAATGCGGACCAAACTCATGTTTTTACTGAGAGATGGAGCCCGCAGTGCGGATCAATATACCTGCCGGCAACCTTGTAACGTTTGGATTGCTTTATTCATAGCTACACGCGTCGTTTGCTTTATGCCGTCCTTTAAATCCTTCCATTAAATATTCTCCAGCACTCTTTAAAACCCGTATATTATTTAATTTTTACTTCTAATTATGTTTGTGTCATAGCATTTGCTTTTTGTATATCAACACCATAATTCTACATTCTGTAAAAGTGCTTATCGACGTTGAAACTACGTTTAATATTGTGGAGATATGTATTATCATTAATGTTCATAGCAGAGTTCATAATTGTTTAATATCGTGAATTATATTTTCCATAGAAATTTTGTATTTCTGTCAGTATAACTGTATTCCCGATTATATAAGCACATACTTGCATATTATATTATGCTGACAACTTCATTAACATCAAGCTGTCGATGTGTGTCGTATAACCTCTTGAAACTGCTGTAAATATTACAGCATGAAAAAAAATAAAACAACTATATTGAAAAGTTTCAGATGAAACAAGTTTTTTTATTCTGCTGTTAGCAAATTACACGTAGGAATATAAAAGGAAATCAAATTGGAATATATTCATTGGTAATTAAGGAAAAAAGATGAATGATAATATACAAATTATTTGATTAACATTCATTGGATCGATTAAATTCAACCAACTAGAAAGTTCGTGGCGTTGTTGATGCTGGGTTAGAACTGCAATTGAATGTTAGAGCCGACCCACGACAGTCGACTAAGTCGTGTAGACACAATTCCATGTCCTGTGGTGCGCAGCTCACTTACTATACATTCTCTAACCAATCGATATATTCGCGCGTGCGTCCACAAAATCCATTCTCGCCTTTGCTAACTCATCTCTCTTTTGCTCCATTTCTCCCTTACTTCTTTGTGCTCTCTTTTTTTTTTTTTTACCTCTTTGAATTTTCCCAAGCATTCAGTCTCCACCAATAGTGATTGCACACCTTTGCTAAGGGTTTTTATAAGCCGACAATACTGTGTCGTGTCAGCGACACAAGAATTCTTTTTTTTTTTTTTTTTTCAATATGCCCATGTATTATAATACTTTTTATTGTAGCTGGTATTTCGATTTTAATTTGGAGAATTGATATTTCATTACTGCTACTCTCCATTAATCGGTATTAATGGAGAGTAGCAGCAATTATATAGGAAAGAACCTTAATACTCTTATTTGAATCATCTAATTAGACACAATCCTTGATGAATTTACGCCGAATCATTTCAAATCAAATTTATATATTATTGTTGATGGTATTAGCCCCCTCTCCCCATGAGAATAACGAATCGAATTGAGATAGGGGAGCTCCTCGTATGTTACATTGAATGGAATTTGTTATCATTAATAAGAATGTTCGTGTCAATTTGGACATTACAATTGGATACACGTGTCTATACTCTTATTCCCTGAATAAACTTTTTTTTGCACAAAATTATTTCAACATATCAATTTATTGCCCTTCCTACACCTCCAAATGATATAAACATGTGAGAAAAATACTTATATTTGCTATTGTAACATTGAATTTTTTTTTATTTTTGTTTCAGGTAAGAAAATATATTTTTTCTTCATCACTTTGGACAATGTGTAATTATAAAAATGGTACAGTTGGTGAGATAAATCATATTTAATTTCATTGCAATTTTATGAATAGATGCGAGACTTCTAGTTCATGTTTATTTTTTCAATTTAAAATTGACGCAGATGCCATGGTATATACGATTCATCCACGTGTGTCACGTGAATTTAATTGATTACTATATTCAATGTGTTATTGATAATCATCTTCAGTTTTTTTATTTGAATTTCTTACATGTGCACAAGTATACGAAGGAAAAAAGAATCTTTCGATCTTGAATTCATGTATACATTCATTGGGAAAAAATTTGATTCACCGAGTAAATATGGAGAATAAAAATAACATCAGTCTCCATGCTGGGTAGTAACAGAAAAAATGGTCAGATATTACAAGAGATTTTGGAAGTTTGCTATTGAATCAACCTCATGTTTGAGTTTTTCATTTGGTCACTTGTCCTCCACTCAATCATAAAACTCTGTGGATCACTTACTTAAATATACATATAAGAATAACATAATACAAAATGGAGAATAGAATGGAAACAGGGACATAAATGTCGATGATATAACGAACACATTATGGGGAAAATTTTTTATTCTTTTTTTTTTTTAATTCAAAATGTCATACACACATTTGTCCTTTATCACAGGTAATCATATTGTGTCGCTTATCGATGATCACCCTTGTCCTATTGACAATTCAGTCAATGTAGGGACAAACACTTATAAAATATTCACAGGAATTTTCTACATAGATGTACCTATATTATAAATATAGTGTTGGCATACGAATTTCTATAATATCTTTTTCGTCCCATCAACTTCGCAGACGTAATGTCGGCAATGCTCCTTATGCTATTTATATCTTGTCTGCGTTATCCGCACCGCCTTGATGTACGCGTGTGCAATCCAATTCTCAGACTAGATATATATATATATATAAACTTACATATGCGTGAAACTCGCGTGGCACTCGCGTGCTGTCGTGTGACTAGAACATTAAAGCTCGCCGCACTTGGCGGATGTATGTTCGTGATTTCCTTTTAAACGCACCCATACTATATCGAATGCTCCTTTAACTATATAAATGTCATAGATTTTTACATTTATTCATATTGTTATAATTTTTTGTCTTTTTTTCGTCAACATTGATTTACATTCATTCAAGACATTTAATTCAATAATGATACAGTGGTGAGGGGACAAAGTAGAAATAATATTTATTCTTGAGAGTTTGACAAACTGAAAATACGTAAGACAAATATCGGTTGAAGGCTAACGAAAGGGCGTGCAAAGATGAAAATCAAACTTGAGAGTGATGTGGTGCGAGTGAGGGGCCCACAGAGGTAGAAACGAAGTTAAACGAATTACAATGACGAACCGGAACGTGACTTTCAGTCGTTATCGTATCAAGCAATCGTCAGCGCGCCCAAGTCATTTTAAATAAAAAATAAAATAATGGATTACATATATCAATGATATTCCAATGATTCAGTTTCAAAATCAATTATATTATATTATATTGTGATGTGATGTGATGAATTATATCGTAAGTATATAAGTGTGTACTAAAAAAAAAAAAAAAGAAAAAAAAAAAGAAAGGGATAGTAATCCAAAGTTGAAATATATTTTATTTACGATAAATCTCGATAATATATCTAATACCGTCAAAGATAAATTTCAATAATAGGTATATGTATATGGTTTAATGTTAAAACAAAAATATATCTGTGAGTTCGTTCATAGAACTTGAATTGTCTCAATTCGATGAATGACTGGAAAGCCGCGTGAAGTAAATTTGGCCGTGTGCGTCTTCATTCATATCGCAAAATCTTATTCGTCAATCCACTATAATATATATACATTTCCAGTATCCATTTCGCAGAACCCATAGCATCTTTATTTGACTCATGTACCCAAACAAAACATTCTATGTGTAAAAATGGGAATAAAACAATTCAGATAATTTTTATTGCTTGAATCAATCAGCAGTGTGTTGAAGTGAATTAAATAAAAGAAACTTGTATAAATATAAATGAAAAATGATGTATCAAATAATATCAACATATCAATAGATATATATATATAAAGTTATGATACGATTCCGGGTGGGTGTATCGACTGACTATGGTATTGGCCAGTGAAAAATTAGCGAGACAAGGAGAGACAACTAACATGTGTAATATATAGTCTCGCCGGATAATTGTGTGTCAATGTGAACAGGCGTGTCATCGGTCAGATCGTTCATGCGCATATGTAAACACATTACTACAAACATAGCAAATATATGTATGTATGTATCTGGATGCAATTGTATAGAATAACATGAAGAAATGGCGAGTGTTATGAGTGAGAACACGTCGAATAGACAAGCACACGTTTAGTTACACGTATATGTGTTTCGTCCCCGCATGTCATAGAGAAACAGCTGCGGTATAGACAGCAATCGTGTCGCTACCCGCAGATCAATATTCCGTCCGGTCCATCCTCACTGACCCATATCTCTCTCTTTCTCTTCTAGCCTCCGCTTGCTGCCTTCACTACCCCCCCTTAACTTCTCTAACGCTTTTGCCTCCCTTTATTTCTCCTTTCCTTTCTCAATTCATCAATTCTCATCGTTTCTTCCTGCTCTCGGTAATGCGTTTCCTCACATCCAAGCAACGAGGTTTATATATACACAAACAATTCTTCCGCTTTATATAGCTATATTTAATTTTCACCGTGCAATTGTGCTAATAATTTTTGCTTGAAACAATTATTATAACCCCACGATTTTTTTTTTTTTTTTTTTCATAATTAAATCTTTAATGAAGTTAATATTTCAAATATATTGATTTTATGTATATACAGGATATCGTAGTAGTTCATGTGCAAATGAGGGTGAGGTTTACATATATATTTATTTTAGTATATATATATATATTAGTAGAGAGCGTCAAGTATCAGCAGAGATGTGTCAATAGATGTGAGTTGAAACACTATCGTACATGATTTGTTTGTGCGCACGTTTAATAACGTTGTGCTCTATGTTGGAGATAATCATACGGTTAAATTTCATGCGGTCCATTATATGCTTTTCGACTTTTTCACAGATTTCATGACCTTTTGACCCACATTTACTCTTTGTACGTTCAATCATCTCTTTTGCTCGTTTCTTCGCCATTTTTGTATTCGCCTCTTTCCACACTCAGATCATTTGATATCACTGTTCAAATCAGTTGGAATTTATTCAGTGACCATAACAATTTTTCCATAATGAACGCTGCCTCATTAACATTTTTTTAGATTTAACTGGAATGTTTCTGTTATTATTTTTTATCGTATTTTCCTTTGGTCCACTTTATTTTGAACGGACTTTTTAATTAATTATGTCAGAAGGCGGAATTATATTGGAGAGAAATATTTTATGCTGGATTTCTCTTTTTCTATTTCGTTTTTTACTCGCTTATCATCTCTTCTGTTTCCAATATTTTTTTTAAATTAAAACAAAGTATTGCTTTTATTAATCAATATCGTTGAGAAGAGAATTCAATGGTGTATACTATATTTAATTGAGGAATTAACGCATGATGAGGGTACATAACTGATAATTATACTGGATATTGATCATACAATCGGGGAAGTTGAAATGGTAATTGAACAATCGTTTATAATTCAGAAACACGTCCTTCACAATTATTAATAGTTACGTCGAGAAAATGAAATTCGTGCATATATACACATAATACCCACACATTCCAATTAGGTCATATCAATTCATTCGAAATTTAATTTATTGATTTAAAATTATTCACTTGCAAATGCAATATATGCACATAAATAAATTTATTTAAATATGAGTTTTGTGGGAGCGTTGAACAGCGTAATTTTTGGAAAGAAATATTTGGTTGTACGAGTGCCACCTGTCGGACCGCTTGTCCAACGCTTGACAATTCGTTCGACTCGACTTACCGCACGCGAGAGAAGAAGCGAGAAAAAAAAACCGATGCCAAAGTGGTGACAGACTGTAGTCGACTGGCCGACAGCCAATATATGTCTGACCAAGACGTCAATCGGCCAATTTCATTTTTTTTTTTCTGTTTTCTATAGGTCTATATAATACATACCGATATATTCTCACAATTGTGCACATTCCAAATACCGATTGAATAATTCACAAAATTGTCAAATAGGTGAAGCAGAATATTTTATAAATGAAAAGAAATAAATAAATTTGTCAAGAATTTTTTAAATTGATATTTATCATCACCAATTGTGCTTTTGGGTAATAGTTATGAGAGGAGCTACCTAAGACTTTACTCTTAGTGACATCTTACCAGGGCATTATTGACTGATTAATCAATTAATTTCTCCAATAAATTTTCAATATAATATAACACCGTTTGATGTGAAATATCACTGTAGCAACATGTGTCTTCATCACTGATCATTGCGAATTTATTGCGTTAAATTTCTCATGTGTACAGTAATGTCGAAGCTATTTTCAATGTGTTCATCATGTGAAAAAATCTAAGTAATAAGGAATAGTAACAAATGCAAACTATTAGTTTTCATTTTGATTTTTTCATTTTGTCATTATATTATCCTAAACTAAATTTAACAACTTCAGTTAAAACCCTTTGAACGTGATATTTGCAAATGGTACTTATTGAAGTTTTCTTGTTGCATTTTTATTTAGCTGTGAAATGGCAAAAATATTCAGATATAAACGTAGACAATCAATTCATCTTGTATAGAATATAATTCAATTTGAGTCAGAAATCTACGAAAACTTGGACGCATTTCAACGCAAATTCGAACGCATGTTTACATTGTAAACGAGGCACTGAACCAACCTTGACCTTGTATTATTGTATTGGCTCAAATCGGCTGACAGACTCCATGTAGTTGTAATGACAACACAATTTATGTAAGCACTTCCTTTATTTCAAATCACCCAACATAACCACAAAAAGACAGGAAAATATCTTGAATATTTTTGTTGCAGTGTAAAAAAATAATGTCATAATCTTAATAAAAATGCCTTGGATAGATCATTGGGAATTGTGAGAAGTATTGCTGTCACAATCATCTTCTCCATCACTTGGTTATTCGGATTAAATAATTCAAAAAGAATTAATGCATCACTCATTGTTGTGATAAGCTTAAAATACACTGAAAACAGTTCGACACAATTGATTAGATTTATTCCTCAAGGTGGTATGTAAAACAGAAATATTCAATATTGTCAATTGACAAAAGTAGAGTTCATGTATCTTCTTGAAATGTTGTCTATTTATAGCAAATTTTTGGTAACGAAATCAATACTGTAGTCTTCATAGGTGACTTATCTCACGTTCGCTTTGTCACTGGTTTATTGGTTCATCCATAAATTTTATTTTTTTATGCATTTTAAAATTGAATAATATAGCTCTCACATTTCATTTAATACTTTGTTGCTCCCATTTTTATCCTCAATTTGAAGTTAAACGCAACCATAAATATACACTGCAACATATACAGATATATAATCTTTTACAGATTCACATGAGACACTGAACATGTTGACAGTAATATTTGAGCGAGATTCTGGGAGTTGATTGACACATTGATACCAGACAACAATTATTTACCAAATACAACGGTGTTTTTCATTTGCTGCAGAGCATAAATGAAAGATAGAAGATAAATTTCTGTAAACATTCAATTTTTTCGCCATTCATTGATCTTGTTTGTTTTTGTTATCAAAAATATTACGAACGTCAAAAGACGTATCATCTGAATGATGAACAAAAAGAAATTCGCAATTACAATAAATTCCAGTATTATGTATGACTGGTAGTGTGGCATAAAATATGGATTGAAGATAATCTATATCCTCTCTCTATCTATTTTATCATCGTACGTTTACTCCTTCTCGTTATTCCGCTATTAAATACATTTTCAATGGATAATTTTCGAATTTTTATTCCATCACGTAATTCTGAAATACGATATGAATAAAATTGAAATTGTTCATTTTATCTTGTGTAAATTTATTGGAATATGAAAAATTAAACGCTTTTTTTTTCTTTTCTTTCTTTATCGTCGTCATCCGAAAGTACGAAAGACTGGATGATGATGATAATAAAAATTACTTCACTATTGATTGTCTGAGTGTTCTACAGTGATATGTCAGTTGTTCAGAAAATTGACAGTAAAATTTATGAACGATCATCAAAATATCGATTTCTGCAAATGGTTTTGTTCGTGAAAACCGTTGACTGTTTGTTTTCATATACGATTGGAAATGTTATTTGATAATCGAATGCACAGATCACTATTGTGGCTAGTGTACAGGTCAATCAATTGTCAAAAATGAACTAGTGAAATGAGTACGATAAATATGTACATTTATCGTACTGAAATAAGAAAGAAGAAAATAGGGATAAACGTACAGACAAACATCAAATAATTTTGTATGGCATAAATTTGAATGGCATTGAATATTATTAAAATCACTCGTAATTTCCTGTAAATATGTATAAACATTTGATATATATGATAAAAGGAGAATATGGTAGTGAATTTTATAATGTAACGATTTAAAGTGAAGTAACAATAGTTGAAGCGGTATAATTTAAAAAAATATGATAATAATGAAAAGTATGAACTGATAAAAAACATTATAATATTGTAGTCCTTCATGTGTTGTGATAAATGTTCTCGTTTTAATATTGCCTGTGGCGCTGTGAATTCAAGCGTCGTTAATTTTACAACTACGAGCGAAAGAGCATCAGGAAAAATAAAATATAGCTTATTTAACAACATCGTAACATTGCCAGAATATCGTCACCACATCTACACCGGCACCAGCGATTCTCATTTGAGTCAAATACAAACGCTGTATTCTAGAATATTCTGCTCTACTCCAAAGTACTATACATAAAAACAAATCCCTAGACATTTTAATCTAGTTATGTTGGAAATTGGAATTATACATTTTTCTGTTCTTCATTGTAGATGAGTTCTATTTGAGACATATTCCATACAATATTTCATTTATTGCTTATGCTATATATTTCAAGTAATAAAAAATTACAAATAATATTTCGGTGATATGAGTGTTGGCGCAAAGTTAGACAACACTGGCGAATTTTCGTCTATAAAAGACTGTGAAGTTGATAAATTAAACGACAGTGCACATGATAAAGATATTGCATGTGAAAATTGTGATACAACACCAGAAATGCTTTACGTTGCAGTACGTCGTAAATTGAACAAAATACATCGTGAATCCAAAAGTAATTTACCAACACCACGAACTCCATCGAAGGGTGGCGTTATTATTGAGACCAGTTATGGTAAATTCCACGAAATAAAAGCTCGTTTTGATCAGAAGCTCTTCAGTCACGCTATCGCAGGTTCGAAGATATTTACTAGTAACACGATTGGCAGAAAATTGGTCGATCGTATTATGACAGGAAAACCGAAGTCAGTTTCTGCAGTGAACTCGGGAGGTAATTAATAAACCATTATTTGATTATGACCATCATGGAGAAAACACACGTTGGAAGTTTTTTTTTTAATTTTCTGTTAATTTACGTAGGATCAGCTTCATTATATGTCGAATCTGCAATAAATAGTAACAACGTCAACGATGCTGATGAGAATCTACCGTGACAATAGGTGCGATGTTGCAAAGATGTTTTGATGGCCAGGCCCACCCACAAATTAAAGTGCAGGATCATTTTTAAATTATTGTTTGTTTTTTTCTCTATTAAATGTCCATTGAATTTATTACAAATATAATATCAAGTAAAAAATATGGAGACTAATATTTTTATTCCCCAATCTGAATATTTTATTGGAATTTGAAATTCGCAGTTGGTATTGTTGATTACAATTCGTCTGTGAAAGTTACTAAGTTGGCAGCGGTCTAGTAACACAGTAGAATTAATTGAAACTTAAATGATAACCGCTGTTTTTCACTTTTAGCACCTTTCATTAGTGATACGTGAGAATTGTGAATAATTGAAAAAGAATAAAATAATTATTAAACTACGAAACAGTATTAAATACTAAAATCGAAAAAAAAAAAAAAACACAACATGGCTTATCGTCAATTACCTAAAATTTTTGATGATGATACACCACAAAAGGTGGAAACACGATTTATAAGTACTCCTCAAAGTGAAAGGCACATTTCATTTGATGGCCGCATGAGTCCTTCAATGGAAATGTTGATAAAACGAATGAACCGATTGGGTATAAAGACACCAGCTACATTGGCACAATCGAAAAAGTTGAAACGAGCATCATTGGACGGTAGTATAATTGATGAGATGGAAAAATCAGTTACCGAAGAGATCACGAACATAAAAACTATTAGAAAATCATTAGAAAGCCGTTTTGATGTTTCATGTATAACTGAAGAACAAGCATCCATAACCCCAAATATTGACGACAATATAGTGAATGCAGCACTGGAACGTACACTCAACCTTCAGCGCAGTAACTTTTCACATGCTCAGAATATTCTGGCTGATACCATTCTGCAGGAAACATATCTACCATCTGAGCCAATAACTGAAAACGTTGATGAAGATTTCATAGGAGAGAATAGTATTTCGCCACGGCATGAAATTGAAAACTCTCTCCAGTGTCTTCAACTTGCCCCTAAAACGGTCGATGATAATGAATCAATTCTAGATAGAAGTCTAAATAAAGTATCTGAAGTATTGTTTCTCTTAACATTGACAAATAAAAATCTGGCCAAAAGTAAAGTGGAAGAGGAAAAAAGATTGTCACGTCAAAGTTTAGATCTTGGTGAGGACATATTAATTACGGCAATTGATGAAAATGTTGGACATCTTGTTAATACCGAACAGAAAAAATTAATTCAAATGAGTTTCGTTAAGGAATTGTATAACGCACATGGTAAATGTGAATGTGATGAACAACAGTGTGGTGGTAATTCGTACATATCACCTTCAGCAAACTTAAATACCCGAATAAGACGTAAAGTGAAATCTGAATCCGAATGTTCGTTTTACAAATTAGAAAACGATATTCCTGAGATCAACAAAGATAGGCGTTGCAAGTCTGGGTATATAAATGATTCCATTGAATTTAGAAATGACGAAAAATCAGTCAAATTCTCCTTATCACAGATCCATAGTACTTCACATATAAATGAACAAATGTCAAGTTTAGTTAATGATGTAAATGATTCAATAAATGTTATTGAAGATCCTGATTCGGGAACTAAGTTGTCCAATAAAAAATCATCGATACAAGCGGACAAAACAATTCCTCATGAATTAATTGATTTGAATTCGTCATCCATTGATACTATGGAGGATAATAGTGATATTGTAACTAATGCTTCTTCAAGTATATTTGAAGTAAAATCTATACGTCGCCGTTCGACAATTGATTTGACAGAATCTGACTATTATGATCCAAATACTAGTGGAAAAAGTTGTGTGTTCATAGAGTCGGATTACAGTATTGCGGTTATTGATTCTGTAGACGCAACTTGTTATTATGATGCTGAAGACTCATTGAACTATATTAATACTACAGCTAGTACACCGGATAAATCTGTCACAGAACAGCGAAACCTAAAAAAAACTCAAGGCCAAAGTCGAATCGCTTCTCCTTCATCATCATCATCATCAACAATTACAAATAAAAGTCCATTGTTAAAGATACATTTTAGAAAAAAAGTAGCTTCTCCACTTGTCCCGAGACCAAAAGGTGTTTGTCCAATATTTTTAATTAAAAAAAAAATATAATGAAACAAATTTTGATTAAGTATTGGATTCATTTGATTTGCACATACCCAGTATTATTGTCAACGATAAATCGAATAAACCATCACACCAATCAATAACTAAAACATAATATTTTTGTTCATTTTACAGGCGTGCCATTTCCACCGTCGCACAAGCTGACAGTGGCAGAAGTGTTCGATGCGCGAACTGGAAGGCCCCGACCCGATGTACTCAAACATCATTTCATTCTCGAAGGAAGAATTGACGAGGCAGCAGCGTTGCGCATTGTCAATGATGGCGCCGCACTGCTGCGGTCGGAAAAAACTATGATCGATATAGAAGCGCCAGTTACCGGTAAGAATTGTTTTATTATCAAACGGTCCGTGTGTTGAAATCAGCGATAAGTTATTTTTAAAAGCCCACATACGATTTGAACAAAAAAAAATCGTCTATATTAAATGGATCAGCAAATTAATTCGTGCCAATGAATAGGCAAATTTCCGATAAACGTTATCCGAGAGTTGTTTTTTTTTTCCACACAATAACTCTATATATTTCTATCATGTATTGATTAGCATTAGCACTAAGGACAAGTTGCTGCTGATAATGATGATGATAGAGTGGCGGTGATAACGATTTAGCAACCACATTGCATGAACTACAACTTAACGTATAAGCGTAGTCCAACCGTTCATACATATGCATTGTAATCGTTAATAATCCAATGAAATGTCGCTTATCACTGCTATATTTTGCATAAATAATATAATTATCTCAGACGTATTCATACATAACATCTATCGGAAATAATGTTTTGATACAATTTATTGCACTGCAATAACATTATCCAATTGTTCATAAACATACCTAACAATATAAAATGGAGCAACATGGATTCATAACTGTTACATCCACACATTTTAGATAATTGATGATTAACTTATAAATTTATTACAACTATTTGACTTCAAGCACTACATACAAACCGTTTAATTGGATTCAATACAATCTAATTCCGAAAGTTTTCAAATCAATTTAAAAGATGGTAAATTTGGAAATAAATTCATCAAATGTCTTTTGAAACTGAAAGTAACGAAAGGGAGCAATTAGGAAGAGAAAATGCTTCTACACAAATGAAGCGACAAAGCTGCTATATATTTATACATGCACATTGACATGATGGCACGAGTATGGCTTCTTTTCCAACATGATCCCCTATCGTTGCTCCGTCTTCACTTTGCATCGTCTTCTACTCCACATCTTTCACAACTCAAACTAATTCATTTACTTATTTACCTACATATTTATCTTTTTTTCTTTTTTAATTTTTTCTGCGTGGTAAAAGGCCGTTCTTGACGACAGTTTTAAAAATATGAGTGATACATAATACTATAAAACATAGATATGAAAAAGCATTGCGGTATGGTAAAAAGATATATAAAAATCTCTCACTTTGAAATAGAAGTATTTCGAAGTTATAAATATTATATGAAATGTGGAGAAAAATTGATGTAAAAAAGAAAAGAAATTTTTAGAAAAAAGGTGGCGATGATAGTGTAGATGTATTTTGAGTATGTTCGTGCTCACAACATTATTATGTGTCATCGTATGAGGATAGAGGAAAAAAAAGTTGAAGTTTATATAAATTGTTATATATGTTTATATCTATATATCCAAGTATATAAATGTATACGCGCGCGCACTGGCAAAAGGGCGACGAAGAAAGCGACGGTGTGATTCAAAATATATATATAAAAGACAAAGAGAAAATGAGGGAAAGAGTACGAGGGGTTGAAACACGAAGGTGGCGTGGCGGCACATAATGGCACACTGGGGGTGCTCAAACTAGGTCACGCTTTTTAGATGTAATATACCTTCATGTTGAAATTCTTGTGCATGGAGAATCGAGTGGTATACCAAAATTCAATTCAATTTTTTTTTACCTCATCCATTTGATAATTTGTCACTAGTGAAAAAGAATACAAAATATCAATTAAATGACTGATATAATAAAGCGATATAAAATTGTAATGATAATTAATTTCGCAATCGCAAAAGCCATTTGATAATTATTTTGAAATGCCTCTAAAAATATACGATTGAAAGAGAATAAAGTGAAGGATAACACTTCTCTTTATTATTGTTAGACGAATTAAATTCGTTTAAAGATAACAAACGTCGGCAGGAAAAATATCATCACAGTGATAATGGCTGATTAGACTGGATAAAAACGAGTCCTGTTGTAGTATTGGACATTTTCATTGAGGGAAAATAGTGGAATTTTCGCGTTGAGAATTTACACGGACTTGGTAAACATCAGTACAATATCACTACCGGGAGGGTGGCTGGTGTGCCTTTGACTTTAGATATTGAGGTCGGCGTATATCGGGGTGAAAAAAGGAGACGGACACAGGGATGAAAAAGAATAAAAACCTTTTGCTCCTAGGGGCATTCGTCGGTGAAAATGCCAGAAGGTATATACGTACTATCGCCCGAATAAACAAGCGACTCTCAAGGGAAACTCACAGTATTCCTATTGTTCGTATACATATATATATATATTATATACTTATGTATAGAAAAATAGTGGAAATGCGCTTTTCTATATTATTTATTTCTTTCGTATGTACATCTACATATATAGAAAAAAATGTTTAGGCCCTGCACTACTCATGCGGTTTTATACGTCTGTCATATGTATAATGATGCGGAAGTATTGACACAATGAGAGTGACCTCTGTTTTTTTTTGCTTAAAACGTTTCAACATTCCTTTTATTTTCTATTCTACTCTGACAACTTTTCGATGTTTACTTTGAGGCAGGTACACTTTTCAAGTTGAACTGCTCCTAGATGCATATGAAAGGATTTAATTTCATATCATTGGATACGTCAATATTTTTATATAAGTAATTATGTAAAAGTACAAATTTTTATATAGGCGAAAAATTATTTCCATTAAGTTTCTATTGTATATGATGACTAGAGAATAGAATAAATTGTAGTTTAAGGTGGATTATTGTATGCATAGTTAGAAAATCCCCCAACTATACGTGAGTCGTGATGCCTATTAGAATACTGCAATGGCTTAAACTTGGTGACAAAGTAATAATGATTTTCAAACGTAACGGTCTTGTGAAGCTCATCCAATGTTGAAGTATATTCAATGTCTGGCGACTTTTCTTTAACGGAATAAAAGATGGTGTATATATAAAAAAAAAGCAGGGTGCAATAGAGGGGGGAGGAGTGTGCGGTGGGACGAATAATAAAGAGGGTAAAGTCAAGTAGAGGTTAAATTTGCAGGTATCTTTATTCTAAAATTATTCGAGTGAAATGGAAATTTTGTAATATTAAATCGAGTACCTGAATATACATATATAAATATATGGATTTGTAGTCGCCGGATTTTTCTTACATTAGAGCTGAATGATAATAAATGCATATGAAGTTCAATATTTAATCAAATACCAATTAATTTTTTTACTTTATTTTATTATATATGAAATGGTTTTGTGAATGAAATCCTATTGGAACGCATGAAGTGGAATGGCGAAAGAAATAAACGAAAACGGGGATTAAAAGTAGAATATACTGGTAAAGCAAATGAGGTAGATTAAACCCGAGAGTGCATACAGGTCGCGTTTGTATAACGATATAGCATATAAGAATTGCTAATCGCTTTCCTCTCAATTTGCTTTTACATAACTTTTCTGTGACGCCAGGTCGCCTGAGTTTAATAATAGTTTATTTAGACACGTCGTACAAAATTCCATTCTATTTATAAATCATCGCCAAACACACACATATATTTAAATGTAATATATATGCGTGAGTGTGTGTGTATTTGAAACAAAAATTGCACTCAATGATGATATTAATATGTTCAATATAATTATACTTTGAATAATATATTCCATATTATTTTAATGTTCCGGATATATTAATTTTAGAATTAAATCCACAAATTTTATATGGTCTATTAAAGTAACAATTAATAACTTCAAACGAGAAAGTGAGAAATTCTTTTACATAAAATTCTCCATTATGATTTTGTGTTATTAGAATATATTCAATTGCTGCACAAGTACGTAGTAGCCAGGGGATACTTGTTATATACTAGTGAGACACATTCCTTATTAAATCATACCATTCATTCGTTGATTTACCAATCGTACTTGCATGATGAACGCGAAAAACTACATCAGCAGCTAAAATAATTGAACATGTTCAAATGACATCATAGGACATATTTATTCATATAGAGATTGCACTATGTCTTCCGCATGCATATGAATGAAAATTGTGTAACAGTATATATAACTATACGAGGGTTAACGTAAGGGTATGGGTGTACCGTCAGTGACCAGTTGAAAAAAGCGTGGTAAATACTTCTCTCCGTCATTTTTTTACCTTCCTTCCCTTTTTTATCGTCATATCCCTCTCACTTTATTCTTTATTGTTCGTGTAGCCACAGTAATCTGTTTTTTTGATCTTCACCACGCGCATTCAAGGGTCACATTAAATGTGGCACGCGAGGGTGCATGTAGTATATATCTCACTCATTCTCTCTGCGAGATACCAACGGCCAAGATAAAGGCGAACGCGCTCACGAGGTGCGTGAGTTTCAACACAAGTGAAGTAATAAAAAAAATTGAACATTAAAAAAAAACCAAAGGAAAAACGAAACTGAACGAAAATAATTAAGTGAAGGGTGAGAATGTTCATACTGACAAATAAAAATAAAAGTTCCACATAATATATATTTTTACATTATATGGCGAGAAGTTTTGTCATTTCCATTTTATTTCAGAGAGATTTATACAAATTTTTGTAATCGTTCAAAAATTCAGTGTTGAACAGCAACAAATTTTACATGTCAATAGAGCGAGAGCTATATTAAATCGTTGTATGCCTTTATGT
>CAJUYH010006298.1:0-20523 GCA_910591685.1 Galerucella tenella | reverse complement strand
AATCTCACCCTCCACAAACGATTAGTTTTGTTTTTAGTCGTACCATCGATATTTGAAATAATCGGATAAGCATACAAACTTAAATGACTTTAAAACAAGCTAAAAATTTACGAACGACAGGAAATTGAGAAGATAAAAAAAAGAAAGTACGGTATTTACTGCGAAACCAGCTCTGGACCATCGAGAGAAACTAAAAATCTGTGAAATCAAGTTTTTTTCTTGTTGGGCCACAACTCTTTAACAAAAGAATCCACAAGTCATCAATTAATTGATGCTTCACTCATACATAAACAAACAAACGAGTCACCATCACATTCTGTTTGTCTATGTCAAGTATGCTTGTATAGGCCTTTATGTGTCCTTGTCACTTTCGACTTAGTAAAAGTGTACTTGTAGATTTGAATATGATAAATAACACTCTTCGGGTTGGTTACCAAATTTATAACGGTATCCAATAATCACCAATACCTTTATTTTTTGTATGTCACTAAGACACGCCTAAGTTAATATTAATAACTTTATTACTTTTTAAAACTGAGTTAACAGAAAGGTATGCGTTAGTAATATAATACAAAAATTTGTTAATACTAAATAAATGAAAACTCAAGTCGACAATTTTCTACTTTTTATGATGCTAAAGGATATCAATTTAAGCCAAATACTTCCATCGAGAAATCGAATCTAATATTGCAATATTGGCTTTAAATATGCGAAAATTGACGAAGGAGACTACAAAGAATCGGCAGTTAAAGTAAGATGGTATACTGAAATGCTACGAAGTAAATATTATAGAGAATTCAATATTATATTATTTAACCTCTTCACCGACGTACAGTTTAATTATAAATTTAATACTAAACGTAAAATCCTACAAGGACCACCCGCAAAGAAAAAATCCAGCTCTTAATAAATGTGAAGTATTTTCAACGACCAGATCATAGTATATAAATATAAACAAAGGAATAGTAGGTTCACTCCTCGTCGGCTCTTTCATGTAGCGCTGCTAAAGACTTGCCGGAAAACGATTGTAAAAGCACACGTGTGCCGTATATACAGGGGTGGCGCGAATTACTATCTTCATTTCTTGTTGATTTATAAATGGAGTGTTTGGTACGGGGGCTGATAAAAATGTACGTTAGGCTAGAAAACTTATTTCAAAAAACGATGTTGTATGTATGTATGTATGTGTGTTTTTTGGGGTGACATTCACTGAGACTTAAGAGATCTATTGTGCCCCCTTACTTCTACTCAGTTTCTGAGGAGAGTCTCAGAAACTAGTAGTTCCTTTAGTCCTATTTCCCGGAGGAATTTTAGGATGTCTGCAGGCTTCAACTTAGGCAAATGTTCCTCTTCTATCCAGTAATCTCCCAGGTGCTGTGCTCTAGGATTCTGAAGTGCTATGCAGTTGGAAAGTATGTGGATGGAGGTTTCTTCTTCTTTTCCACAAAATCTGCATTCTTCTTCCTCCACTATTTTGAGCTTTTTCAGGTGCCCATTCAGGCGACAATGTCCCGTCAGGATCCCTGTTAAAACTCTTAGCGCAGTTTTACTTTGACTTATGCATTCTTTTGATCTCAACAGGTTGTAGTCACCCAGAAGAGTCTTTGATTGTATAAGCCCTACTAGATCTTTCTAATGGTCAGATCTTCTCTTTTTCTCGGCTTTACTTATTTTTTCCAATATTACATTGGGGCTGATTCCGCAAAAGGGTTCAGGCCCCCAGAAAGGTATTTCAGTCCCCCTCTTTGCTAGTTCATCTGTTATTTCATTTCCTTCTATTCCAGTGTGTCCTGGAATCCATAGTAAGGTGACTATGTTGTTCTCGTCTAGTTCATTAAGTTTGTCTAGGCATTCCCACACCAATTTGGAACTGATTACACAAGAGCTCAGTGCCCTAATGGCTGCTTGACTATCCGACATTATGATAATCCTTTGTCTTCTGTATCCTTTATCAATATTGAACTGGGCGCACTTTCTTATGGCGTGGATTTCCGTTTGAAAGATACTTGGGGTTTTTCCCAAGCTTTCAGAGTGTTTGGTTCCTGGCCCGAACACTCCTATCCCAGTTCCTTCTATTGCTTTTGAGCCGTCTGTGTACCATTGAATGGCATTCTTTCCAAGTCTGGTAATGGTATTTGGATCCCATTCCTTCTTGTTGCTCATTTCCGTAACGAATTTCTTTTTCATCATACCGTCTTGTGGCATGTCCCAGGTTGTCTGATTCCTAAGAAGTGAGGAGGTGGTTTTTTTTTAATGATTCCCTCTCTACTTAGTCTGTATCTTGTTCTTTCTGCAACACTTTCCACCACCATATGTAAAGGGGTGAGGTTGAGAATCACTTCCATGGCTGCCGTTGGGCATGTTCTCATTGCTCCTGTAATGCATATACAGGCTAGTCTTTGAATTTTGAAGAGATTTTCTCTCGTCGTCAATAGGCTAGTTCTACTACTCCACGCAATGGCTCCATAAGTGATGATTGGTCTCACTATGGCAGTGTACATCCAGCTTAGGATTTTTGGGTTACAGCCCCAGTTTCGCTATGTTGTTTCGCTATGTATTTAATTGTATTTAATTATGATTAATTAACTAGAATCATTCATTTGAATAGCTCTTACTACATTATATATATGAAATAAAAAATGTACAAATATAATATATCTTATAATATGAAAATAGAAAACATATTCATTTAAAATCATACCAGATTCTACATAGATACTTTAGAATTGGTTTTGCATATAAAAACAATGCTGAATAATTGCATTTAGTAAGAAAATGAAATCTTAAACCAAACTTATAAAATAAAGCAAAACAAAAAGTACCTAATAATTACAAATTGTGTAATATTTGTAATTTAGTATTAGTAATTTAATCTGAAGAAAGATATTTTTACCCCATCTCTACTTCTACAACCGTACACATAACACACTAGTGGCATTTTCTTTTCAATAAAAAATATACCGTAATAATAATTAAATAATTCACTGCAAAGACAGTCCAGCCGGTACACTAATAGGTCTGTTCGTAGAGCAGTCACAAACGGTTGGAAACTGAACGACTCATGCGCAGAGTCTTTTTGTGGACGATTTTTATTCACTGCGCATGAGTAGTCCAGTTTCCAACCGTTTGTGACTGCTCTACGAACAGACCTAATAACTCCGCTCATACCTTCAAACTACAAAAGACACACGGTATCTGTCTATCGCTCGATTGGGAGCTTCAGGATACCAGAAAAGACGGAGACGGACACCGAGTGAGATAGACATCGAGCTGGGAGGAGCTTAGAGTGACCCTACTATTGCTTGTTTATATACTATGACCAGATTATATAACGAAAATGAACCGGATGAAAAGAAATTGTATCACATTTTGATGTTTGAATTAGCTTGGCGCGGAGGAGAAGTAGCTTAGTGCAAAATCATTTATTTCGTATCCGAAATTGAAAATAATGGAAAAGAAACTGGAGGTATCGGGTATAATTCTCTATTTTCTAATTGCAATACTGCAGAGCTCTTAGAAAATCTTCTAATTAACTAGAATATCTCCTTCTATCAAATATAAAAATTATTATATAGTTTTTAAGGCATTCGGATTGTCATATTGATAAAAAAACTGCTAGCGCAAGCCACATCTTACAACGTAAAGCTGCGTGAAGTCCACCAGTGGAATAACGAACCAATTTCGCGCAACTGTTTTATATATAGTCCCCGAAAACCCCCGAGTAACGACTTTGGAGCGCTTCCCATGGACTATTCAATTTTCCCCCAGAATGACCCCCCGGATACCCCTGCAGATGCACCCTTGAGCGCCCCCGGGTAATTCCAATGCCATTCATTAAATTCAGCACCCTTGAAAACCCCTGAGTAACGAGTTTGGAGCGATTTTCATGCACTTAGCCACCCCCGTAACGATTTCCGAGCGATTTTTCCAATCGTTCCCATAATGGTGCAGGTAATGATGCAATTGGAAAATGCATTTTCCGGCCCAGAAGGTGTTTTTCAAAAAAGTGCTAACCCACATTTTTACCAGTCTTTTCTGGAACCTTCCTGAACACAATGCAAAAAACCGCATCTCGATATCTGTTGTGCTCCAAAATTTCCTCTATTTTTCCTAAATGCCCTGGTCTAATAGCTAGGTAAACTTTTTTCCAAATATTGCAGAACACCTAAAATTTTTACTACGAGCCGTCACTGATAGTATGTATTAAACCTTTAAATATTAATAATGTCTTTTGATAATTAATTGAGCAAACTAAGTTAACCAAATTCAAATAATAAAATTAACATCAACAAATATATTTGTCGAGTGCGGTTATTATTAAAAGCGTGTACTTTTGAGATTTTACATAGTAAGAGTTTGATTTCTTCATTTGTTTGTCTGAAAAAGTTTGGCTGAATATCAAACTTATTCATATTTTTTTGTGTCTTTATGTCCATGCGTACATTATGTAGCAGATAAGAAATAAAAGCTCAATAATAGACTAGTATGACATAAAATTAGTTTCGTATTGTGCACGTTAAACACAATTAATATTACTGCTATAAAAATGTTATATAAATATTCATACCAAATCCATATGGTGCAAAACGTTCTGGAATGAATAGTTTGCCTTCTTCGTTCAAAAACCTCTCTGGTCTAAACACTTCTGGATCTTTCCAATAACTCTCATCATTATTTATGGAATAAAAACTGAATAGCAAGGTTGTATCCTGTAAATAATATATTTTAATACATAATAGAATATTTATACGTGATATACCATTTTTTGATAATTCGAAAATTGTTGTCAGTTGAATTATAATTAAAAATACATGAGATTCCTTCGTTCTGTAATTTCAGAGATATTTGTTCCGTTGTTCCATACAGAAACGCATTGAGCGTATGTATATATGTAAGTATATTGGGGTGACATTCACTGAGACCTTACAGATCTATTACTCACTTCTACTTAGTTACTGAGAAGAGTCTCAGAGACTAGTAGCTTCCTTAGTCCTATTTCCTGGCGGAATTTAACATATATCCAGGCTTAGGCGAATGTAAATCTCTCAAATCAAATAATCTCCTAGATGTTGTGCACCAGAATTCTGAATTGCTGTGCAATTCGCAAGTATGTGGTTAGAGGTTTCTTCTTTCATGCCACAGAATCTACATTCTTCTTCCTCCACTATTTTGGGCTTTTTCAGGTAATCATTCAGGTGACAATGTCCCGTTAGGATCCCTGTTAAAACTCTTAGTGCAGTTTTACTTTGACTTATGCATTTAATCTCAACGGATTGTAGTCACCTAGAAGAATATTTGATTGTCTAAGTCCTGCTTGATCTTTCCAATGGTCAGATCTGTCTTATTTTCGGCTCTGTCTATTTATTTCAATATTACATTGAAGCTGATGCCGCAAAAGGGTGTTTCAGACCCCCTCTTCACTAGTTCATTTGCTTTTTCATGTCTTTCAACCCTAGTGTGTCCTGGTATCCATAGTAAGGTGACTATATTATTCTCGTCTAATTCATTGAGTTTGCCTAGGTATTCCCACACCACTGATTACACAAGAGCTCAGTGCTTTAATGGCTGCTTGAATATCCAACATAATGATAATCCTTCGCCTTCTATATCCTTTGTCAATATTGAACTGGGCACACTTTCTTATGGCATGAATTTCCGCTTGAAAGATACTTGGGTCTCGTGTCTTTCACATCGATTACAAACATATTGATTTGAAACTCAAGTAAGAAATCAATAGTAAGCTTATCTAAATTGGGCTACGAGCTGATACCCCATCCAGCATATTCCTCAGACATTAGCTCTTTGCGGTATGCCGCCAAGAACGCTAAGCAACTCAAGAATTTATATATTTCCATCTATCCATATCCTCTGTTTAAATCCACATCTACCGGATACAATTTTTTTGGTTGTACATAAAACTTTGTACATCACACGTACGTTGAAACATAACTACAACACTCGTTGGGTAATGTTTATAAACGCATTTATAATGTAAATGACTGATGTGAACAAATTAATGTTTAATCTTTTTTTGGACGTACCTTTGGAATTGTGTAACATCCCAAATGAGTATCCTTGACAGTTCGTTTTGGTCCACTGACAGGAATGACGTGGCAGTATCTTTGAACTTCGCAAATGACTGCTTCTATGTAAGGTACCCTAATTAAAAAAATATACTACAAATAAAAGTGGACCTATAAAAAGATTTTAAGATATTACCTCGCTCTTCTGCTAAAACTCATATCTTCCGTTTTATCGAAAGCTTCATTTAAAACGTTTCTTACTTTTTCTTGTACGTCGGGGTACAAGATCATCATCAAAAAGGCGAAATCTAACGTATTACTTGTTGTCTGAGAACCTGCTATGAATATATCCAGACATACCATCAACAATTGTTCTTCTACAATTAAAGGGTATCACAACAAAATAATCATAATTTTCATAAAATAGTAGTAATTGGAAGAAATGATTTACCTGTAAATGTAGTTGTTCTTCCATCACTTTTTTTCATTTCCGATATGAAAGAATATATCAAATCATCGTCCCTTCCATCTATCCAGGATTCATAATGTTCAGTTATTGTTTTCATTAACAAAAATTTGAGTTCTCTATTCAATTCTACAATTAAGTTATAACCGGACATTTCTGGAGCTACAAATCTTAACCAAGGGAATGTATTTAACACTCCTCCAGCCATATTGAAAGCTAGAGCTCTTTTATCCAATAGATCTAACAATAACTGTAGACCTGGATCATTACGATCTAATCTGGACCCTATGAATAAAAATAAATTAATAACGCGGACATTAGACATGAGAGATAAATATTGAGAGTTTGAAATCTCAAGTACTTACCAGTTAACGATCTCCATAGAACGTTTAACACAGATACAGACATGATTGGTACTATTCTAATTTCATCCTCGTCACTTTGTTTTAAAATCGACAGAATATCTATAACTTCTTCTCGGACCATGTCATCCATAGTTCTGAAGCCAAAGCCGAGAGCTCGAAGGTGGGTGACCATAAAGTGTCTTTGTATTTTCCAGTGTTCTCCGTCGGTACCAACAACACCTGCGGAATTAAATTTCGTTTTCAAGACACGAGAACAAATCTAACGAAAATATTAATACATTTTAGGGGACACTGCACCAAAAATTTCAATGGTTAAGAAGTTTGTTGTAATCGTACAAGCACAAGTGACTCCGAACGGTTAGGTCGCACAAAAGAGGTCGATACCCCATCCAGCATATTCCCTAGATTTAGCTCTTTGCGGTAATTTCCTGTTTCCAAACCCCGCACTTTTTAAGTGCAAATCCGGTTTCGGTCAAAATGAATGAAGTTTTGGTATCTTCTTCGTCTCGAGATGGCGAACAAAATTTGTTATGGGCAAAAATACCGAAAACTCCAAATAAAATCAATTTTGACCTCTTAAAGTATAAAGGATATTGTCACTCACCTCACAGTCCATCAAAGAAGGAAGGGTATAAAAAATAAACAAATTGGTGACAAAATATTCAATCACAAAAGCTGTAAATAAGAATATACATAATAGGTATATATTTTGCTGGTGCCTAGCATAACCGAGAAGCCGGAATACTTGTACTTCAACAGTGACCTAATTTGGGGCTTTCGGTAGTTATGCACATGAGAATGTTCACCATGTCAGGACGTACAAGATACCAAATTTTTAATCATTTTGACTGGGACCGGATTTGCACTTGAAAAGAGCGGTTTGAGTCAAAGTTAAAATTTTTCCATTTTTGTTAAAATTCAGGGGGCTGCTTGCTTTCAATAGCTGTCAACCTGCTACCTGGAACTAGCAGATATACACAGAGGGGCGGACACATACTAAAAAGAAAATTAGAAAAGCTAAAGGAAATAGCTCTAGGGAATTCCGTGTATACACAAACACTACACACGCGGCAAGGGTCAACACATAATATATGACCAGAAAGCGGGACAAAACGAGAAAAGAGTGCGAATCTTACTAGAAACTCATTTTACCTAAAGAAATCCCATAGAGCTAATCTTCCCGACGAGAATGAAAAACAATGACTATAGCTAGTACCGGGATGTGCACACCATCTATATTTCAAGACTCCAGGAGCCGACAGGACTTTTCCAGCTCCCCCCATTGCTCCATGAAGGAAATAACGAAACTCTATCCCGTTTATCTGGAAGCAGTCGAAACATTTAAGCTACTGGTCTACATAGGGGGCACTAGCCGCTTTTATTTAAAAACCGAAATTGTTCAGACTAATCAGCCTAAGATCGTTTGTATTTGGGACGATTGTTCTTCACCCATATCAGCAGTTTGGAAATTTCGTAATTAGATCGATTCTACTCCACTAACCATCCATAAACGACATGCCAAAATATCATTCACTTCGTAATACTTTCCAGGTACCTCTATTTATTCATTACCTAGGAAGGAACAATATTGGAAGAAATAGGTCAAGCCTAAAAAATAGAAGATTTGACCATTGGAAAGATCTAGTAGAGCCTGGATAATCAAAGGTTCTTCTGAATGACTACAACAAGTTTAAATCAAATATACTCTGTACTAACAGTTTCAACAAATGTACTAACGGGACACTGTCACATAAATAGTCATGTGAAAAAGTTCAAAATTGTGGAGTAAGAAGAATATGGATTCTGTGGTATGGAAGAAAAAACCTCCACCCAGTGAATGTCACCCCAAAATACTATGATGTTATGGTCATTACAAAATACTAAAAAAATTATATTGTAATACTTTTTGTGAAAATGTTGGTCGAAATTTAATTTAATTAAAATTAAAATGGAGAAATTTTGAAAGAAATATGAGAAATAAAAAAGATGTCAGGAAAATAGTATAAAAAAGATTTTTTTGTAGAAAAGAATTATAATTATTTTGAACTGGAATTGATGAGCAATTAGAAAAAAGAAGAAGAAATAATAATAATATACTGGATTACACAAAAGTAAGAAAAATTTGATAAGTTAAATATTTCATCGGGCCCAAAATTAAAATATGAAAAGAATTATTTTAAATAAAATATCACATCTGAATATACATAATTCGCAAATAAAAATAAACAATTTAAAGAAATATATGAAGGGAAGAAAGCGCAGAAGATTCAAATTTTAAAAAACTTTATTGGTGTGGAAGCGTTTATTTTTGATTGGAGCTATTTTTCTTTCTTGTATATTGGTATTGATTTTTGGTTAGTACGTATTTGTTTGGTTTTGATTATTGTTTTCTTATCGTTAGCCTCACACCATTCTTAAATAATTATAGCCGGAAAACAGGGGAATCTAATTCGGTTATGTTAAAATTTAAGCGGAACACTAACCTTTACCAGTTCCCATAGATCGAAGCTTCAAGAAAAAGTTTCTTGGTCTACCGTTAAATGCATGTCCATAAGCTACTTCTTTTACCAAATCATATGAAGACACAACGACCAGTTTTTCTGTTCCCAATTTTAATCCTATGACATTGGAATTATAGATTTTGGACAATTTTGCAAAAGCCTTATGCTGTCCACCTTCAGATTTTGATAAACTTCTTAAAGTTTGGAAATTGCCCAATATAGGATACCATGTTGGACCTAAAAAGTATTTTGAAATTAAGTTCCATCACTGCTTATTTTGATAGGTATTTAAAAGTTCTTATTTACATTTTGGAGATGTATGGAAACATAGCAAGCAAATAATTTTCTCTAAAACCTAAAGTAGGTACAAAGTGTTTATAAAGTGAAGACCCATTTAAAATAATCATGTCTAACTGGAAAATAATCTTCTTTGAATCCATTATTGAGTATTCAGGTCTCAATTTTCGCTTACCTGGTGGAAAATTCCGAGGTTTTCGCATCGTAAAATACAATAAAATTACGATAAGGATAATCAAAATTATAAAAAACATTTTCACTAAACCGTTGATAAAATTGATCTATGAAAAAGGAAGTTTCGTATGTTAATTTATAATAATTCATTCAAAACAAATTTATTTTTATTCTAACGGAATAATAAAGATTAAATATGTTTAGTTAGTGATATTTATGCAAATAAATTACTTTCAAAGATAAAAAAAAATCCAAACAATAACAATTCAAACATAATTTTTTTATTACCCCACTCTGTATTTTTTGCTTTATTCTCTGCTAATGAACTAGAACCATTATATCTGTAGGGTGCACAACTTTCAATTACATTCTCTACTGATCTCAAATTTTTATTGGACCTTCTTTTCCTACTCAGTTCCTGCAGCAGTTCTTGGAGACTAGTAGTTCCTTCTGTCAAGCAAGAACGGTTTTACACCTCTGGGATAAGTTAGTTCAATGGCTTTTATACTGCCCATAAATATTTGACACCTCGTTTATTTCCAATGAAATTGAACATTTAACACCAAGTATGACAAAGGTAATTTGTTATCATGTGTACCGGGTGGTCCAATAAGCCGAGTTCTCGGCTATATATCAGAAACTATACATGTTATAACGTTAGGAGAAAAAATTCCTTGGGAAAAGTGGACCAAAGAAATAGCTGGAAATTAATTTCAAGTTTCTAGGTTAACCGCTAGGGGGCGTAACCTGTAAAGAAAAATTTAAAAACCAGTTTTTTGTGAAATATGCCCAATTATACCCAGTGTTAAGTAAGTAAACTAAAAAAAGGCCTAAATTTCGCACAAATTTGTTCAACTACTTTTTATTCTATTTTTCCAAATACAGGATGGGGGAAAGTGGGAAAGTGTTGGTGAATAAATACCTATAACTTTGGTTTGAATCAACCGATTTTAACGAAATTAGTGTCAATAGAAAGAGTGTGGATGAATTAATTACATCTACTATAAAACAATGGAATTTAGTTTTAATTGTCATAGGTAGAGGGTACTTTCGAATGAAAAAAATTTGTTTTCCTTAAGAATGTTTAATGGAAACACCTAATTATTGTGAATTATAATGGAACTGGATTAAATTCTCAACAAAATGGCGCAAACCGCATGTTGAGCTATTGTCGAAGTCAAGATATAAATAAAAACGCATAAACATAAGTAAGTATAGTATTGACTCACTCTGTATTATAACTTAAAATTAAATATGTAAAAGAAAGATCATACATAAATTTCGATCATTAAAACTTAATGTCCAATTAAATGCTGCTTCAATCTCAGGTTACTGCAATTGTTAAATCTGCTAGAAGAACAACCGCGTATCATGTCAAAAAATTTGTGGAATGCGAGGCTATGCTTAATAGTGCGGGTGTATGCATGCATAATAATAATTATTGGTCTGAAGAAAATCCGCATTGGGTAGAGGAAGTGCAGCTTCAACGTAGATGGAGTCCTAATGTTTGGTGTGGTATAGTTGACGGAAAGATCGCAGGTTCATATTTCTTGGAACTTCAAATGACGATACATGTTTGAATTTTCTGGATAATTGGTTGTCTGTTTTATTGAAAGATATTCTCTTACAAATATGAGGTATGATATTACAGCATGACGGGTGTCCTGCGCACTTTTTCAGACGAGTTAGAGATTATTTGAATGTAAGCTATCCAAATGGATGGATTGGAAGGGTAAGTATATTTTCAGGGCCAGCTAGATCTCCAGACTAAACATGTCTGGACTTTTATCTGTGGGAAAGATTGAAGGATTTAGCGTACCAAACTCACCAACCACGCGAGACGATATGCAACAGCGCATTAAAAACGCTATAAATAGTATATCAACAGCTGAAATTTAAGCAACAGATATGTCAAAGCGTGCTAGATTACATATTTGTGTGGAAAACGATGAAAAACAATTTGAACATTCAATTGGACATCAAGTTTTAATGACCAAGATATCTGTATGATCTTTCTTTTCCATATTTAATTTTAAGTTATAATACAGGGTGTCAATACTATACTCACTTATGTTTATGCGTTTTTATTTATATCTCGAGTTCGACAAAAGCAATCAACATGCGGCTTGCGCCGTTTTGTTGAGAATTTAATCCAGTTCCATTATAATTTACAATAATTAGGTTAAACACATTAAACATTCTTAAGGAAAACAAATTTTAATATTTTTCACCTATGACAATTGAAACTAAATGCCATTGTTTTATAGTAGATGTAGATAATTAATTCCTTTACACTCTTTCTATTGACACTAATTTCGTTAGAATCGGTTGATTCAAACCAAAGTTATAGGTATTTATCCACAGACATTTTTCCTCACAGGTTACGCCCCCTAGCGGATAGCCTAGAAACTTGAAAGTAATTTCCAACAATTTCTCTTGTCCACTTTTCCTAAGTATAATATAAGTTATAACATGAATAGTTTTTGATATATAGCCGAGAGATCGGCTTGACCACCCGGTACAGTGTCCTGCACTGTCTTCAAATATCTCTTACCCAGTTTCAACAGCCTGGTTGAGAGTTCCTTGTCTACCTAGTCCAGTAAACTCTTTGTATGGAGGTGCCTTTGTGTCAAACCAAACGTTTTTTCGAATAAAAGAGGATAGAGTACTGATTTTCGAAGAAGAAATAGAAATATCCAAAGAAGTCAAATATCTGGGAGTTACTCTTGATTCCAAACTGAATTGGAAGACACACCTGGAAAAAAATCAATACTAGGCTTTTCAAAAAAACATGTACCTATAGTTAATCCAAAACCAAAATATTGATATAGTTGAGGGAATCAAAATAGTTTGATTAGATATATATGTTTATAACTGCTTTATTTACAATTAACCATATTATATAGGTCATCATATTTCCAAAGAAACCATTTATGAAAAATTGAATTTTTGTTTAGATTAATATAATCTAAAATAAGATTTACTCAATTGCAAGTAGATTAGGCAATAGGTTGATGTTATTAAAACAATATTTTTTTCTACAACTGCTTTGAAAAGTGACGTATTCCTCATAGCTTACTTAATTTTAAAACCGAATATTGCTCATACTGTGAAAAATATTATTTCTCACAGCACTTTGCCCACGCCACATACATTTATATGGAGAATCAAATAAAATCGACAAAAACTCAGTATGCTACTGTCATCTTTAAATACCTACTTGGTTGTCACAAAGCTGTCAGATTATATTAGAAGTTTCTAAAATTCGAAAAGGTAGTTTCAAATAACAGAGAATTTAATGAAAAGAAATAACGTTCCAGGTTTCACCATACGAAATTGTACAAAATTCACCATCAACTATAATTTTGAATGAAATTATTTAACAGTTTAGAGATGGGATACTTTTAGTGTTATTTATACTTTACTTGTATTCTTTAAATTTGTGCAGTTGTAGAAAAAGTATAGTGTGGAACATGTGGGGAAAGTACTTTCCCCTCTTGTTGCACAATATACTATTGTCCGAAAACATAGTACCGAACCAAATGGAAAAGTAAATAAATAAATAAATGAACTAAAACATATTCGGCTCATGGAGTCTCTCCCTGGTCATAAGGAAACAAAAAAAAATGGAAAAGTAAGGAAACAGAACATAAATATTGGTAAAATGTTGACAGTAGATTAGATTAGTTGAAGTGCATAAATACTCTTTTTCACTGTGATTTTTTCAGATCTATTGCGTATGTGAACTATCTTTCTATAGAGACTGAGCCTTTCATATAGTACGGTTGCTCCTAATTCATTAATTCGATTGGGTTGTCGTCAACTGCCAAGGCGCTTCAATTGAGTCTTTGTACCAATTCCCATGTTAACTTCCATTTCAGCAGCTTTGTATCGTCTATATAGAGGTGGGAGGAGTATCTCTAACATTAGCCAAACATTTTTTTAAACATAATTCCAAACCCTGATGCCAATGATTATTGTAGACACCGACAATATCAAGAATGATATTCCTGGGAGTTTTCAATAATGTCCTGGGATCAGTTGGCAAAAGTTGATTCGGGAGACGATTATTCAATATCCGCAGTAAGTCTTTTAATGCCATATGACTCATGCCATAGGTATGCCCACTCTCTGAATTCATTACGAAGATTACTTCTTTTGTCAAGCAATTCCGATGCTAATTGTTGGTTTACTTCGATTTTTGGAAAGTTTATTTCTTCCTCCTGTTCGATGTCCTGATTATGCAGTACCTCTTAAGAATCAGCGTTAGATATTACAGAAATTGTATCGGTAATATTTATTGGAATTTCTCGCCTTCGATGATGGATTGATTAGTGGTTTTGGATTTTCCGAGAATCTTCTGAAGTTTCAGATAAACTTTTCTCCTGAAATTCCCACTTCGCTTCACTTTCTTCCAATAAGTATTCCATATCTTGGGGTAACGACTTGCACAATAAATAACCGAATGCTGAGATCCACTCAAGTAAAACAATGTGACTGAACGATGACATATAGGTTATGGAAAGCAGATTTGTTCAAACATATAGAAGGATATATCAAGGTGGAAGGCTCCAGCTTAGATGCTCTAAAACGGTATTTTCGTTGTGTAAATGTTTCATCAAATACGTCTATTACATAAGAATGGATCCTTTATAAATATACTGTATTAGGACTGTCATTAATGGCATTTAGCGTAAACAACTATATCGCTGTGGATTTTCGCTTTAAAAGTATTTAAAACTTAATATTATATAGCACATATAGAGAAGTAGCGAAGTTGTGAAATAGTTGCATTAATATTATAAAAAGGCTTATACGGCACTTATAAGAGCACCGAATTTGTAACTACATAAGAGTTACCATTGAACCTTTTATATAGTGTTGGATGGATATATAAGATGCCTTAATAAAGTAGACTCGTAGGTATATAAGCGCTGAGACCGTTTTCTCAACAATGTTATTTCACCAAATCTCCTTATAAGCAATTCAGTGTCTAATAAAGTTTCAATATAGCCATTAAGCTTCATAAGTTGCCTGAATATATCCTTTATAAAGCTATAAGCGCAATATGAGGTTTTCGTGTGTTGTTTGGGTGGTGACAGGCAGACAGCGAAGTCTTAAAATAGTAGGGTCCGTTTTTTACCCTCTTGGTCCGGGCTCCTAAAAACGCAACATATTTAAAGCTGAGTAAATACAAAATTGTAATTTTTAAAGATCAATATTTAGGTAAATGGTAAATTAAAAAACTTGGAGTTGAACATTAAAGGGCAAATCTTCACACAAAAATTTGATTTCAAAAAATATTTTCATCAAGATAATTGGACCAGTTTTTACAAGGTTTGAAATATTCGTTTTGTGAATCATTAGAGGAACCTTTTTTTTTATTAATACATTAACCTACTTTCTCCTTACCTTTTAGATCCTTTTGAAGAAAAAAAATTAAAATCAATTGGATCAAAAAAAAAAATACTTATCAAACTACAAGAAGTATTTTGAATTAATAAATTTGCAAGGCTCTAAGTAAAATTAAACACTCAATCAACACAATTTTCGTAATCCTTTTATTTTTATTACCAAGGAAGAATAAGATTTTTGTTAATAATATTGAAAAAAATATATTTACATTAGTTTTAAATTAATTAGATAAGGGAAATGAAATGTGTTTGTTATATTATTTGCTCTAATTAATACGCTGGTATATAGTAAAATCAAATTTCCTGAAATAATAACGATATACAATGTGTCCCAACAAAATTCATGAAACTTAGACTGTTCAATTTACATCACGGTGATGAAGACATTTATAAGCGTCGCACTTTTGGTGCTCGTTCAATAATAATAGTCTTCACCTAAATATACTATTAAATATCGAGGATTGCAGCCAGTAGTTATAAAATTACACGGGTTCATTAGTGAAAGCTTCGGATAATTTTTTTTACCTTCTTCAGTCACTTCATTTTTGAGATGAAACCGGAAGCTATATGAATAATGAAAAAATCTTGAAACTTTCTTAATATAATATATAACAAGGTATAACAAATAAATAAACCATGTATTCAAATACATTTCCTAAATTACATAAATACGCATTTAATTGTTACGAACTCACTAATTCCGAAGCCGGTCCTGTCGCAAACGATGAATGCGATCTTTCTAGAAAGGTTCTTTCGCAGGTAATATCCAGACTGTTCTGGAAATGTACCAGGCCATACAATGGTTTATCGCGAAAGTTCTATAGATTTGAGGGACTAGGTATATATAGCGGGTTTTCGTGTGAATCGGTAAACAGTATACAGTGAGTGAACAGAAGTGAATATAAATAGTGTAGAAGATAAATTAGGACAATTATTATACCGAGTGCAGATAAATTAATAGACATTAAGTAGTGTGTATATAAATTAAGATTATTATAGTGTGTAAGTGTTTCTTTAATAAATCGATAATAATTAGCCATAGTGAGTGTATAATTTTATCCCACGGTAAAAACTGTTTAAATAAATAAGAAAAACATTACATAATGTTAATAAAGAAAACTAGAAAATAATTTAAAATGGGATCAAAATGGAATAATACTAGAAGTAACTTCCGCATTCATTAGAAAATAATTTATTATTGATTTTAATAATGTGACGCAGACAATGTGTTATAAGGAGAAAATTAATCAGTTTGTTTTGAGTGATTTCACGTAGCATTAAATTAACATTCCTATGTGCTATTAGTGCAATATTCAAAAAGGTTTCTTTATGTATGGAAATTGTTTAAACTCAGATTTATGGATGTTCTTACTATGAACCCTACGATAAGCACTAGACAAATAAGTCGAGAACTCAATGTTACTCAAACAAAAGTGAGTACAGTCTTACAAAAAAATAATATATACCAATATCATATTCAAATGGCTCAGCGACTACATCCTGAAGATGAAATCCATAGGTTGGAATTTTGTAGATGAATTAACATCGACCAACACTGTTTTGGACACTCTTTACAGATGAAGCCCAATTTACAAGAGACGGAATAAATAATTCCGTTATTCACATGTGTGGGCAGAAGAAAATCCTCATACTATTCGAGTATGTCTTTCCCAGTTAAGGTTTTCGGTTAACGTGTGGATTGGTGTCATAAATGATGAATTAGTAGGTCCTCACGGACGCACGCGAATTCCCGTCAGGATAACCAATCTACCTGTGTCATAATTAGGGTACGTTAAGCTGGCACTCGAGTTCCCGTCAGGGTGAAAACTGACCTGTTTTAAAGGTGTTTATAGTAAGTAAGAACACCAAAATTAGGAGCCGAATTGCGCGCAACAAGATAAACACAAAATTAAGGAGATTAACGAAATATAAAATAAATTGAATGGTAAAGGTATTTGCACATTCATTTCAGGAATAATAAGACACCTAACCTAACCTAACACCGCCAGGGTAAACTATTAGGGCAGTCCCGATAACAGAACAGATTAAATAAACTGGACGGCAATTCAAGTGCGCGATTAAGATACCTGCAAATGTCGGACAGGAACTCAAGTGTATAATATTGGTCATTAAGGAACCTGACGGGAATTCGCGTGCACCGGTCCTCACTTTTTTGATGATCCTTTAAGAGAACAGGTCTATTTGGAATTTCTACAAAATATTTTGCCGAATTTGCTTGCGAACCAGAAAATTGTTATCCGAGGAATGTATTTTCAGCAAGATGGGGCATCCCCCACTTTTAACTGGCAGTGAGACACCACCGAAATAATGTTTATGGTAACAATTTCAATCCCGTTGATTACCTACCATATTTGAAGACGATTGAAGAAACTAGTTTACACAAAGAATATTAATAACCGACCATAATTTATTGATAGAATTTTACTTTTTTGTCATACTATTAGAAATGATCCCCAGAGTATCCGTAATTCAATACGGCAATTAAGTCAGCAACAAAAATGTGTAGAGGTTGCAGGGTTCCATTTCGAGAATTTAGCTACTTTAAATTATTTTTATTTCGGTACCATTATTGTATATTTTTTCGGTTTTCATTTATGCGAGTAAATGGGCTGCAAGAGTTCGGGATCAATTTCGCGATTTTAACATGGGAATCTCCATAAGAAAATCTAAGGTCTGAAAACGTCAAAATTTGCTTCTAAGGTGGGTTCACACCGGCAACCGGACTGCAACCGGACGGCAACTAATCGCGGCAAACGACGTCTCGTTTGAAAGGCCTTAACATCTAGTGTACCTATACGAAAAATAATAGAAAAATTCCAACTACCCCCGTTCACCCCCCACGCAGCACCCCTCATACTAAAAAATATCCAATCATAGTAAACGACGTCTCGAAAGGCCTTAACGTCTATACATGAAAAAATTCCACCCTCGTTCATCCCCCCACGCAGCACCCCTCATACTAAAAATTATCCAATCATAGCAAACGACGGCTCGAAAGGCCTTAACGTCTATACATGAAAAAATTCTACCTCCTTTCATCCCCCACGCAGCACCCCTCAAAAGCAATCAAACGACGTCTCGAAAGGCCTTAACGTCTACATATGAAAAAATTCTACCCCCTTTCATCCCCCCCCACCCCCAAATGTTTAGGCCCCCAATACACCGGCAACCGGACGGCAAATAATCGCGACAAACGACGTCTCGAAATGCCTTAACGTCTAGTGTATACGGAAAATAATGGAAAAATTCTAACTACCCCCGTTCACCCCCCCACCCCCACGCAGCACCCCTCGTACTACAAGTTAACCAATCAAAGCAAACGACGGCTCGAAAGGCCTTAACGTCTATATATGAAAAAATTCTACCCCCTTTCATCCCCCCCAAATGTTTAGGCCCCCAATCCCCTATCTAAATTACCCAAATAAATTGAAAAAATGTTCGCCATAGACCGGGCGCGTACCATCAACCTTCGCGTCTGAAACAATGCGTCCAACGAACATGGCTATTCTCACTCATGATTGTTACATGCAAAAATAGGTATAAAAAAAAGAGTGCATCAGCTTGGTTTGAAGTAAAATAGACTAAGTGTAGTATGCATAGGTACATTGAAAATTTTAACAAAGTTTACAGGGTGCGGCAGATAAACGGTCAATTAGAAATATCTAGAGAACTAAAGGTATCTGAATTATGAAAGTTGGCATGAAGGGGTTTTGAATAATGAGCTATTCAATGAAAATATTTCCGTAACAATTCTACTTCCGGTTATACCGGAAGTCGCACATAACTTTGTAATTTTTAATAGAAGACAGTATTTATGCTAGGACAGTTCGGCCTCATTTTCGCGATTTTAACATGGGAATCTCCATAAGAAAATCTAAGGTCCAAAAACACCGAAATTGGCTCATTTTGGAGTGGGGGTAAACCTTGCGCATGTGCTACGTTATTAGGATAGGAGACGTCATAGGGGTAATAAAAAAAATAGTTGAAAAATTCTAACTACCCTCATTCATCCCCCACATAACACCACAATGAAAACACTCCACCCCCTCTCATCCCTTAAAAGTTAATCAATCAAAACGACGAAAGGCCTTAACGTTAACTAAAAAACAATGAAAAATTCTACCCCTTTAGCAGTGCCTACTTTAAATTTTATGTCATCCCGAATACCCACATAATTCCATGGACCCCCAAATTTACCATCAAAATTTCCGCTAACATGATTATTTAGGACCCCCCCCTTCAGCACCCAGAGGACCATATTGATCAACCCACAAATGTCTAGGACCCCCAAATTAGCCATTCCGCAAATTCCCCGCCTCTACCCATGGACCATTGGTCCACCCACAATCCACTCTCTAAATTGAAAAAACTTTTGCCCGAGTACGGGCGCGAACCATCAACCTTCGTGTCTGAAACAAAGCGTCTAACGAACATAGCTATTCGCACTCATAAATGTTGGATATAAAAAGAGGTATAAAAAAAGAGTGCATTGGTTTGAAGTAAAAGTAAGGTATATTGAAAATTAACACATCATGGTAAGTTGACCTCTAGTATTCTTTCAACATATACAGAGTGCTGTAAAATTATAGTTCGTGACTAGGATATTAACATCAAGACAAACATTCATGGTGTATCATTAGAGCACAAAGATAAGTGGCATATTATTATATCATTGAAAAGGTATCGTCTCACATATATAGAGGGTGTATCATTGGAGCACATAGAAAAAAATAAAGTAGGATTCTCCAGTTTTTCATGACATGTGTAATCTGTCTTTATTTTAATTTAAATCTTTAATATAAAAGTTGATGAATAAAATGTTTGAAACGACGTTAAGCCTTTATAAAATATAAAAATTCACTATTATTATAATTGATAGGGTATATACAAGGTGTTTTAATAAAACCAATTATTGCAAATAATATTCTTTATTAAATCTACATTTTTGATATGTTTAAAAAAAATACAAACGACTGTTGAGTTATTCAACACTCACTGATAAACCACCCTGTAGAAATGAAATGCGTTGTGTATAGGAAACAAGCCCACCCAAATATACATTAATATGAAATGAATACATTTCCAATGGTTTATGATACAATATTAGTATCTTTGTTTTAATTTTTTAAATTTGAATCTTCATGTTTTACAAATTTCCTTGATTGTGACTTTAGTCTACACACCACCTTGAAGACTGAGGTAAGATATCTGCGCATTATCTTTTCTAATCCACAATCTAAAAACCATTTTTTATCTATTAGG
>CAJUYH010006297.1:0-20531 GCA_910591685.1 Galerucella tenella | reverse complement strand
CGTGTTTTTGGATTTTTTCTAAATACCAGTATTACAAAAGTTATTAATGGTGGATACTTTTATCTGAAAAGCACTGTATAGATACTCACTTAATTCCTTTCTTATGGTTACCACAACTTTTTCTCTATGTTGATCATTCAAAATGGTTTTTAATACTTCAAACCGTCCAGCTAATATCATACAAATGTGCGTGATGAAAAATGATAACAAAAAGTGATAGTATTTGGCGATTCTCGTGTACAACGAAGTATACAAAGTGTTTTGTCTAAAGGTTTCCAGAATTTCAATAGCATCGGTGAAAAGTAAAGTTATTGATGCTAGAATATAGTAAAACATTAAAAATTTTGAAATTTTCCTTTTAATAAGGGTTCCATTAAATTGTTTATCGATTAGGTTTATCCAGCCTAAGAATTTAAACCATTCCTTTTTCCTCAAGGCACATATAAAACAAGAATTTATCACGAAACAATTATTTATAATTTGTAAAAATTCTGATATCCCATTGGCGATTCTTACTTTACTCGTATTGGAAATTTTCATATGAATAGTATATCCAAAACCAACAATTGATATTTTAAGTAAAAATATAATGAATACGTTTGAAATTATCTTTATAGATTTGTTGTTTATATTAATTGGAACTGCTCCAATTATTGATAATACTCTATACATTATTTTAAAGTTTCTAATATCCATATTCATTGCCTTGTCGTTTCTATACAGTTTTTTAAACAAAACTAACGGTAATGATGAAAATAAAATATTCAGGTAAATATTAATACTTGTTTTACTGTTATTAAAAAGCGATCAAATGATAATTACACATTTTTTAAATACAGGGTATTTTTTTGGGAAAATCCGGATGATAGAAAAATTATTTTTTTTTTACTAAAAATACTTGGAAATTATAGAAAAATAATTAAAAACAGCAAAAATTCAATATTTGGAAAACAATTTAAATTTTTGTTCTCCGTTGACTATTTCACTAGAGTAAATTGATAACTGATAAAATTTGAAGGTTTTGAACTGGCAATTTTTTGTCTTGTCGCGGCAATTTTTTGACGTTTAATATATTATCAAATCTATGTGTATAATATAAAATCTTTGTTAGTGGTTTCTAACGAAACTAAGTTGTTTATTTATTTATTTAACTGTCTAAAAATTAATAAAACTGTTTCAAAAATTTAAATAAGTATTATTAACATGAATAATACAAGATTTGGAAATAATTCAATAAATGAAATAGAGAGTACAATTGAGCAAAGTATACCGCGAAATACAATGAAGACAAAAAAGTCTGCATGGGAACAGTTTAGAATGTTTCTGGACGCACGTAATTATACGTTATAAAAGGATACTTCTGAACAAGTTATAGCAAAAATTCTTGAAGATTATGGTTTTAACATGAAAAAAAGAGATGGAACTGATTATACTGAAGCTAGTGTGAAAACACTTTGGAATACGACTGCTCAAATGGTTCAGGAAAAATATTTTCTAGAATTTAACATAAAAATTGATCTATTTAAAGATATTACCTATAAATTTTCTAGATTGGCCAGGGATACAAAACGTAAAAAGCTTCAGGCTGAACCTGAAACCAGAAAAAGAAGTTCTAACGCGTTTACCAAATAAGAATTAATGGAAATAGTAGAAAGCTATTCTGAAGATAATCCTGATGGGTTACAAAAAAAGTTTTTTCATTTATGTTCGTTCGAATTAGCATGGCGTGGAAATGAAGCTGCTAATTGTGATATTAATTACTTTAAAAAAGAATATGATAATAAAGGTAATTTTACTGGCAGGGTAGAATATAATCCAATCTCTTCCAAAACGACACAAGGAGGATCAAAAGCTTTATCTGGCAGTAAGTGGCTGGTAAGAAATAATGCTAACAACAATTTGTGTCCCGTTCGTTTATTTTTAAAAATTATTGAAAAAAGAGAATCCAATCCTTATCTAACAACAACAAGATTATTTTTAACAGTACATCCAAATTGGGAGAAAGGAATATGGTACAAAAATTCACCATTGGGAATTAATACAATTTCAAAGTGGACGAAAATATCGGCAGAATCAATTGGTATAGACACAAAAAAATAAAAATAACCAATCATTCACATAGAGCTTCTGCAATATCTGCATTGGCAAAAGAAGGAGTTGGTGAACAAGAAGTAATTAAGCTTACAGGACATTCTTCTGCCCATTCTTTGAAACTATATTTACAATTAAATGAAGAACACCATTTCCAACTTATAGAGAACCTTCGAGAAAATAAAAATAAAGAAAAGGAATCCTCAGTTTCTAACTTAAATGCATCACAGGTTATGATGTAAAACAATCCCCAAAATAATGCTACAACGTACAATTATAATAATTGTACTTTTTACATAAATAAGTAATTTTTTTTTTCATAATGTTATTATTTTTTTGGCTTTGTATAATTGAAGTTTGCAATAAATAAAACGTTTAAACATATGATTTTTCAGTTTTTCTCTCGTGAAATAGTCATGTCGAATACCACTCAATTAAAAATTTTGTACAGTAAAATTTTTCTCTTGTCGTATTCAAGTTTGTTGCTTTTAGGTAATTTTGCTCATGAAATTTAATCCAAAACCACTCGCCTAACGGCTCGTGGTTTTGTTAAAAAATGTCATTCGCAAAATTGCCAAGCAACAAACTTTCATGACAATCGAAAAATTTTGCCGACAAAATTTTCACTCTCGTGGTATTATATATGAGAATTTATTGAAATGAAACAAAAATGTCAATAACTTAAATTTTTCCACACGTATTTATCAAAAACCTTGACGGATGTTCCGTAAGATCATATTTCTTAAATATTATTGCATAACTTAATAAAGGAGACAACGATGCAGTTTGTGCAATGGTCTAGAAATGCTTAGTAAAATTCCCATCGCATTCTACTACGTTCATTGACAAATGCTGCGTTTGAATCAGGTGTTGATTAAATTTTTTTGCAAATTTATCTGTCGGATGGTGAATGAACAACGTTACAATATTATATATAAGATGGATTATTTTCCAACAGCGGTTGAAATTTTTGAATTTTAATAAAAATTTTATGAAAAAAATGAGATGGATAATAATTTGTATCAAAATTAATAGAATTATATGAACGTTAAAAATTAAAATTTTGACAAACATAAAATAGGTATAGTCAGTTTGCGCGGCTGTCTTTTTGAATTTCCAAAATTTCAAAATATTTCCTCTATATTTTTTTAAATTATCAAAATGATTTTGTCATGTCACTTTTATTATTTTACTTGACGCTTTAAATATATAAAATAACATATTGTTTAACAATTTTCGAAAAATTTAGGATTCAAAAATTCCAAATCATGCTATGGCATAAGATTAGATACAATTTTGATGACTTCAATTTTTTTGTGGGAGCAAATCTGAATAAGATATTTGCTTTAAGCTGTTCTTGCAAGCTGCGTCGCAAGCTCCAGCGGAGGGTCGATATGTCTTCGATTATCTCCCTTAGGGACATATTTGTCAGTAGGAAAATTGTTTTTCTACAACTGCTATGAAAAGTGACGTATTTCTCATAGCTTACTCAATTTCAAAACCAAATATTGTTCATACTGTGAGAAATATTGTTTCTCACGGCACATACATTTATATGGAGAATCAAATAAAATCGACAAAAACTTAGTATGCTACTGTCATCTTCAAATACCTACTCAGTTGTCACCAAACTGTCAGATTATATTAGAAGTTTTTAAATTGTAAAAGGTAATTTCAATCGTGCTTTGATACAAATCCCAATTTCTATTGAAAATATTAGTTTAACAAGATATATAAGTACTTATTTATAATATAAATAATATGGATACTGATAATAGTGAAGATTTTAATAAAAGCTGCAAAAGTAACTTTAGATTTGTTGCGGCAATTTCAAGAAAAAAGTGTAAACTGGCAAACAAAAAATTTGTAGAGTGGCAAAGAAATACAAAATTAAAATCTTTTTCGGAACGTGTACTTTTGGTATATTTAGAAAAGTCGTCAAAAAAATTAAAGGCGGGTACACTTTGGTCACAGTTTGTGCAGTTGTAGAAAAAGTATAGTGTGCAACATGTGGGGAAAGTTGAACTTTTCTCACTCTCACTTTTCTCCTCACTAGTTGCACAATATACTATTCCCACTCGTGTGTTTAAACTTCCACACTCGTGAGAAAAGTTGAACTTTCCCCACTTGTTGCACAATATATACTATTTCTCACTTCAAAAAATATTAGGTACTTTCATCATTCGTAAAATTATATACTATTTTGGATGAGAAATCTACTGCAGTTTTTGACAAATTTTATATTGAAATAATTTAATCGAAAAAACTCTATCACCTTAAGAAATCAACAATAATTTCAGTAGAAAATTTCGTAGAATTCTGTAAATATTTTGTCCTTAGAATCACACCCAAAGGCTTGTAAGAATTTTTCTGTTTTTTTTAAAATCTCATTGATCTAGTTAATTTTTCTGACATAACCACAGGGGCAAACGTACTCCAACTAGTAAACTAAAGTGTGGAAATTTTTACGTAGGTTGTGTTTAGGTTTTTGACCTAACTTTGTTTTGAGAACTGACTACCAAGGTTATATGTTGCATATAATAAATTGTTCTCACTTTTACAAAATCGTTAAATTGACAAGAAAATTTTGCAAAACAATTTAGCTTGCCACAGATAATGAATAGTTGAGATTTTTGTTAGATACTTACTAGACTGTTTCAAAAAAACAGATTATTTTTTCTTTATTCAAATATACTGAAAATATTTTTGGACATTAAAAAAATTAAATACTGTAAAAGTTTGAACTCTTCATATTTATATTAAGAGTTGCCGCACTGAAAATTTCTATAATTTTTTGTTATTTTTATTTTTTTCAAAGTTAAATTAAAAATTAATTTAACCACTTTTTCAATTTTTTGACGCTATACAATCGAGATATTTTTTGTAGAGTGTTTTATTGGCTATAATTTATCTTTATAAAAATTGTTTTATATCTTTCATCGATCGTAAGCTGTTCGTATTAAATTAAAAATCAATCATATTTTTATTGTTTACAATTCATTATATTAATATAATAATTGTATTTTCAATCTGAAAATTGTTTTTTAATTATATTTTTATTAATTATAATTGTTAAATTGAAATATTTGTACAATTATTATGAACTTTCTTTTTGTATTGACTTATTTTATTCAATACAGATTGAAGCGAACAACTAACGACCCATAAAAGATATGAAAAAATTTATGAAGATAAGTTTTAGCCAATAAAACGCTCTACAAAAAATACCCCATAAAACTTTTTGATAAAATTATCTACTTTATTTACAATGAAATGTTATTTCAGTGAAGTTTTTTATCAATTAAAATTTTAGTATATGGTTAGATGTGGAGATGTCACTATTATCGCATATTTAACTTTATATTCACTGATATTCATGTATTTGTGAAATATTAATGATTTCAAATCGTAGAAGCGTTTTTCATAATAATTTCTACAGTTTTTCTTTGTTTCAGGCACAAAATTATTCAAGTACACCTGAGGTGAGTACTTTGTTATTTCTATTTTATAATATTTTATTTTCCGCGATATTTAATAATAGCTATTAATGCCATCAGTTACGAAATGCCTAATTTTGTGTAACAAAATTGCACAAAATTTCATTTCGTAACGTATTGCATACAAGATTTCTTCTAATTTGAAGAAAGTAGTAAAAAAATAAAATTTAATATAATTGATAAAAATTTGGAAAACATAAATTTAGTTCGTTGCTGTTACTTCATGTTAGTTGTCAGTCTGACATTTTGTAAAAAAGTCTAGACGGAAGGTTTTTAGCGAGATATTTTTAGTTTTATTTTTAAAAAATGAGTGATTCAAGTTCTGAAGAGCTACCAAGCGATATTGAAGAGACAGCAGGTAATGCTCTATTATCAGTAATTCCCAAAAAGTCAAAGGCAGTTTATGATTTGGCATACGAAAAATTTGTTACGTGGTGTGATGAGAAGAAAATTAAACATGTTAATGAGAAAGTTTTACTTGCATATTTTGAGAGTAAGAAAGATCTAAAAGTTTCCACATTATGGACACTTTACTCAATGTTAAGGTCTGAACTAAATCTGAAAAGGAATATTGATATTAAAAAATATACAAATTTGGTAGCATATATTAAAAGGCAAGCGGACGGGTACAGTGCTAAAAAGTCCAAAGTTTTTATTAAAGAAGATTTTGCCAAATTTTTAGTGAAAGCGGATGACAAAGAATACTTAATGGCTAAGGTTGCAATGATAATTGGAATGGCAGGAGCATGCAGAAAAGCAGAATTAACATTTCTTCCAGTTGAAAATGTTATAGACGAAGGAAGCCATTTTCGTGTTGATATCCCACCTTCAAAAACAAAAGTTATACGGCAGTTTGCAATTACCACTGGAGACATTGAAAATACGAATCTTGTTGAAATATTAAGAAAATATTTCAAATTTCGTCCCCAGGTTCTTAAACACAACAGATTTTTTGTAAAATATGCGAATGGGAAATGTACCAGAAATCCTATGGGAATTAACACATTTAGCAGTCTGCCAAAAGTTATTGCACAATTTCTTGGTCTTTCAAATCCTGTTCTATATACTGGCCACTGCTTCAGAAGAAGCTCTGCCACTTTCCTAGCAGACAGTGGCGCTGATATTTTAAAATTAAAGAAGCATGGAGTTTGGAAATCTACCTCTGTTGCGGAGGGATATGTTGAAAATTCCATGAATAATAAAAAACTTATAGCGCAAGAAATATTTGGTGAAACATCTAATGCAATGTGCGCCGTTTCCCAAACAACAGCAAGTTGGAGCAATGAAAAAAATATGTCGTCGGGAATTAATTTGAATAATTGCAATAATTGTGTTATCAATATTTATAATAATTAATTAATTTATAATTTATGTTTTTAACTTGTATTATAACAGTTTAATAAATAGAATTATTATTTTTGTCACTAATTTTGAAATACATTTTTCGTCACCAATTGCATAAAATTTTACTTTATGCAACTAAGTAGTTACAAAAAGTAACACGTTTCATAATGTCAATCAGTTTTAAAAAGTGTCACTTTATATGTCAAAATTAGAAAAATAAACTTAGATATGCCTGCAAATATTGTTATTAAAACATTTTTATTCTGGATCCTTAAAAATTGTCTTTTAAGGATATAAAATTAAACGTCCTTGTCGGTATCTTGTACTAAGCAAAGTTCAAATTTTACTATTATTTTTAAATAAAATACACTGAGAAAAAAGATTAGCGCAACTAGAATTGGTAGTAGTACCTACACTAAGAAAATTAAATTTTTAATGAAAAATGTGGTATTTGTTTCGTTAGAAAAAAATTGAATGAGTGTTTATGTTAGTGATTCGAATGCTGATTAACAAAATTTATGAGTTGAAGGTGTGAGATTATGTTCGAACGTGAGTAATTACAAACATTTTTTTTTAAATGAAACAATGCAAATTATCGTTTTTCACAACAAATACCTAATAGTGTGACTAAAATCCGGTGATTAATACTCTTTATTTATACCTACTGTTAAACTTGCAAAATTTAGTGATATATTTAATATCATTTTAATATTTATCAAATAAATCAAGTCGGTGAAATCACACAGGAATTTATTTAACGGGGATGCTTTTGGGTATTCTCTGGTTGTGCATCAAAAATATATCCTAGAACTCTCATACGACAGTTCTTGGTTTTCTAAAGCACCTCAATTATCTTCAACCGCCTGTGCCAGTGCAGTTTGCGTAGATCTGCCTACCCGGAAAACATGCTTATGTAGATGGGAAAGGATCCATCGTTTTAAATACAATGTTTGGTTTGCAGATCCTAAGTTTTTTTGGAAAATTAAATTTCTGGATATATTTGCGGTTCTTAAATATGTTCTGGCTCACAAAATAATCTTCAACTTTTGATTAAAAAGTAAACGCCTGGAATTGAAGTTCAATTTTTGAAACAAATATTGCATTTGTAATGACTAATGCATTGTACACATATCACGCAAAACTATTTGGAGTTTAGTTAATAGAGGAAATGCAAACAAAGCGTGAAATAGCTGAACAACTAAACAATTCTCTATGACACATTCGTGGTTGGATAATTGGGGTTACCCAAGATAGTAATTTGATGAGTAAATCCGGATATACACCTGCCGAATCTTCTGTACATTTCATAGATTTTTTTATATTCATGTAAGTACCTATCCTTGGATCACTGGTATTTCCGAAAAGGATCATTCAAGAGGATGTTTTGAGTAACTTTGTACGTAAGTTGTGATTTTATAATTGGATAACTTTGTTTTTCATAAATTTTATGCCGAAAAATTACATAATCTAATTTATAACGAATAATAAAAGTCTTGGACCAAACTGTTTGAAATTTTTCGAATATATAATATAGACAGACAATTATTTTCCTTAGGCTGTTAATTATTGACGTCCTTTGTGATCAGTAGAAAAAAATTTCTATTCTTCCTGATGCAAGAAAGAAAAAAAAATCAAAATTATTTTCATTTCAACGGAAAGGTTTATAATAGCAGTAAAGAGGGTTTGATTATGGGCAACCCTCTCAGTTGCCAGTAAAAATTTGTTTACTGGCACCGATATATAGATGACATTTTAACTTCATTAACTCAATACATAAAAATATCAAATTTACAGTAGAAATTGAACAAAATAAGTCCATAAACTTTCTAGATCTTACAATTTCAAATATAAATAATAGACATGACTTTTCTATATTTCACAAACCATCACATACAGACATTACAATTCATGATAGTTCAGTCCACCCAATCAGTCATAAATTAGCAGCTTTCAATAGTATGGTACATAGACTTTTAACAGTCCCATTGAATATTGACAATTACAATAAAGAACTAAATAATAATAAAACAAATAGCGGTTAATAATAATTACGATCCAAATTTAATTGACATCATAAATAAAAAGATACGAAAACATACTCTAGAACAAGTATTTCCTTCTGATAAAAACAAAAATAACCAATTTAAAAGCTTAACTTACTTTGGAATACGATCCTTAAAAATAGAATCATTTTTAGAAACTTTAGACTTAAATACGGCGGCCTCAAATTGCGGACCGATTACCTGATTTTAATAATTCCGTACTCGAACTGCGGACCAAACCAAGAAGACCCCTCTTTTAAAAACCATGAATTGCGGACTAAGCCTTCCTCACAAATACGTACATCAAATTGCTATACACTCAAATCTATTACGGAAAATGAGGATGCAGCCTTCCTCACAAATACGTACATTAAACTACTACATACTCAAACCTATTACGTAAAACGAGGATGCAGCCTTCCTCACAAATACGTACATCAAACTACTACACACTCAAATCTATCATAGAAAACAAGGATGCAGCCCTTCTCTTTCGACTTGGTCCGCAATTCATGGGTCATTAAAAACACATGACAAATTTTGAAAATCATTTATGGTTTTTGGTCCGCAGTTCATGTACGCCCCTTAAATATTTGCTTCAAAACTGACAACAATTTATCCAAATTCATTAAAAACAACAAATCCAAATCTTCAAAACTAAATAAATCAGGAGTTTATAAATTAAAATGTGGTAATGACGACTGTGATAAAATTTATATAGGTAGAACTTTTAGGAATTTTAAAACTGGAATTTCAGAACACAAACGTAGTTATGACAATCAAAAATTAGATTCCAACTATTCAAATCATTTATTAGCAAACCAACACTCTTTCGATTCAAATTTTGAAATTTTGCATACTAAATCCTTCAAATTAAATCTTTTAGAAGCCCTAGATATAAATAAAAACAAATATTCAGATAATCTTCTTAACGACCAACTTGATATTAACAATTCTCCATTATTAAACCTTTTTACCTAGAAATGTTCCTGTAGGATTGTTGGGAATGAGTTTCCAGGTAAACTTGTTAAATACTTTAGTTAATCCCATATTTAGACAAATTCATTTCATTTCCTTGTAAATAGATTATAATTTTATTGTTAAATATCCGTATAATTTAGTATTAAGGCACTGTATAAATAGAAAGTTTCTCATTATACCTCCATTCGTTTGAAAAAGCTACTGTGTTAGCGAAACGCGTCACTTTATGTTTAAATACAATGTAGATTTAACAAAATAAAATTGTTTGATTTTATAACCTAAGAAAAAAATATTTATATTTATATTATAAACAGGATTATGTTGGTGGATTTTTCAATGTGATAGAAATTTCCCTTAAGAATAGTGAAAAAAATTACAGATTAAATAATAACATTGAATTCGAATGAAAAATTTTACAGTAAAGGATGGGCCGTAGGATATGGTAAACCAGTTTGTCATACAATGTTTCATGACTAAATTTCTTGGATCGCTAGATATAGTAACCGGAATTCAATTTTGGCAGAATCATGAAGAAAATATGTGGCATCCGCATTCTGAATGCAATTACATCACAAAAACCGTACAAATATTTTCTAGATGAATTTGTGTGTTTTTAAAAAACAAATTTACTAAAAATAGTAGGTAAGTCCTTGATAGGTTGAAGAAATGCTGAAAATTTTAAATGTCAATTGAGTTTTTCAGATATTTTTAATTGTAAAAATATGAAAAATTATATATACAGTGTGGAACAGAAAATTGGAATAATTTCGATAAGGAATAAATGAGGGCGTGTTGTGAAAAACGTTTGGATATGTCGATTTGTATATTTTTTTCGAAACAAAAATTATCTAGGATGTGTCAAGTTACAGTAGCCAATACCAACTTTTTTATTCTAAATTATTAATTATTAATTTCTTGGATTCTTCTTCACAAAATAATGTTTGCAAATGATACATCCGGTATATTAATATATTTTGGATTCATTTTTTTGTGACAAATTCAACAATACCACATTTTTTGTCATAATTGGAGTTATTTCAGAAGTTTACAACTGAACTTTGTATCGTATACATGTGCTGTAGTCAGTCGAATGCTTTATTCAAATCTACGACTCACAAAGCTCTGCTCTTGGTACTTTAGCGTCTAAATTAGTTCAAATATCTTTTAAATCGAGTATTAGTGAAATAATACTTAATATATTGATTGTCTCAGTGTGAGATTTGAATAAATTTTAAAATTTTAAAACTGCTTTCCTGTGGGATTACTACATTTTATATAGATCGTATAGTTAACAATATCTACGTGGACAGCAGGTTAATGGCAGATGGAAGTACATAAATGTAATTTTCAATGTCATTTTAATGTGTGGTAGTAGTAGAGGAGTTAAAGATAGAACAGGTGAAGGAGCTTCGACGTTGCCACGCCTTAAAAATGTCTCAACGTCTTACTAATAACAAGTAATTAACATGAAAAATTGAAAAAAATTCAATTCAATTTGATTACAATTCCGGAGTTGGTGCAAAATTTCAAACAGTTTTACATAAAATTTAGTCTAGATTGAAGCAGGTTAGGAAAAATTTGCATTTTACTTTATTTAATTGGAATTAGATTATTTGCTAAAACTAGAAATAACATTGCTACTCCTTTTGAGGTATTACTGACCCCAGTAATTTGATTAAACTGCAACTAAGCCACTGAAGATGTGTGTAGGAGGGAGATAGAGAGCGTGCTTGTAAGCACGAGACTCAGTGGCGTGCGTCATTGATGGAACAGTGGACGACGGAAGAAGGACGTGGTCGAGCACGTGTAGACACTCCGACAGGAACAATGGACTTCAAATATTAATGAATTTGATTGGGTATACGTGGTGTTGCTTGTTATATGAGTTCGCGGAAATTTTCACAAGATTATTATCTCGAACATCCATTCATTCTGTATTCCAAAGGTGCTAATAATTTACACAACTTTTTAAGATTCCTACAAGAATATATTGAGAAAATTAAAATACCAATTATTATTGTGAGTAGATATTGAAACATTTTTTTCATTCATCGAATGACTAACGCATTTTAATAAAATATTTTACGTAATCTGTTGAAACGAAAATTTCGTTTCAGCTCGAAAAATTCAATAACAGACAAAACCAAGACATAACATTACGCAACCTTGAGAGCAATATCAAATCTTAAGACACCTGTAGAATTTAGGACATCTATGACGTCATGTAGTACCAATTCATAAATGTGACTCACACTTTCTTCAACCGTCGAAAGCCTATCGACGTGTTTGTTATTGGCGATCACGTCTTTATACAATTTTTTTAGTGGTTTCGTTTGTGTTATCATTAACGGTATATCTATATGGATGGAATTGCATTATTTTCTATGAGAGAACAGCATTTTTAAACCAAAACGTTACGACCGGTGAATATTTTAGTGAAAGTAATTGGCTTGTATTGAATATAAATAGTATATCTTGAGAATATTGGTTTATATATAATTGAATAGATGAGGCTTTTACTTGATGTACGAGGCTTGTTCAACTGAAACCCATCTTTGGTCAGGTTAGCCTTGGAAACAATTGTAATCATTCAACTGACGTTTTCCAACATTACTAGTGTATGCAAACGTCACACTGATCTATTTATTTCGTTTATATTTGACAGCGATTTTAAGTATTGTAGCTTTGAAATGGCGTTTGTTGTTAACAATCCGTCCAAATGTGATAAGCGTGCGGTCATTCAATTTTTGTGTGCTGAAGGTGTGCAACCGTTGCAAATTTATACGCGAATGCAAGCAGTGTATGGAAACGCATGTTTTGCATATCCAACTGTGAAGGAATGGTGTCGAAAATTTAAGAATGGAGAAGAGAGAACGAATGATAAGCCACGACCAGGTGCATTGATTACTGCATCAACAGACAGGAATGTGGCATGTGTGTAAGGCCTGATTAGAGAAAATCGTCGAATTTCAATCAGAGCAATTTCAGAAAATCTTGGTGTGAGTATAGGATCTGTCCATAGTATCGTACACAAACTAGATTACAGCAAAGTTTGTGCGCAATGGGTTTCTCGTCTTTTGTCTGAGGACCAAAATAGCTTGCGAATGGGCTTGTCTTTGCCACACCTCACGGAATACAGTCAAAATGGTAATGACTTTCTCTCGTCAATAGTTGCTGGCGATGAATATTGATGTCATTATTTTGAACCATCCAGTAAGCTGTCATCGATGCAATGGAAACACGCAAATTCTCCGCCACAAAAGAAGTTTAAAGTTCAACCTTCTGCAGGCAAGGTGATGTTGACATTTTTTTTCGACCATGAAGGACCCTTGCTGATAGAGTTTACAGAACCTAGAGTGCATATCAACGCAAACCTGTATAATGAAACTTTGAACAAGCTCCATCAAACAATAAGAAGAAAACGTCCAGGGAAGCTTTCACGTGGTGTTATTCTGCTTCACGATAATGCTCGGCCTCATGTTGCCAACGTAGTGAAAGAAAATCTGCAACGAGAGAAATGGAGGATATTAGAGCATCCACCCTATAGTCCCGATTTATAGGGATAATCTATCGAATGAAATCTCAGATATTATAGGTGAAAACTGTGACGTTCCAAAAATTGTTACATATCCTGAAATCGGTTAACTTACTGTATAAAATGTAAATTAATGATTGGGCGCTATTGATCCTAGCGGTTGATGCGCATTTTAAAATTTAAAAATAAAATAAAAGATACTCATTACTCGACTAATTGATTCCGAAAGTTCTAATGACCACCATACTATACAGAGGAAAATTTTATATATTCAAGTGGATTATGAGTCTTTATTTCCAAGCTTTAGGGTCATTGAAAGAGAAAAATTCAAATAGCGAGATATTTCCATACATATCTACCCCTTTGAACAAAATTTTTCACAAAACAAATTTTCTTCACATGAAAAAAAATTCTTTAAAAGGTTTTTTTGGTTTTTGTTTTTGAATTAAATCAATGCCTCAATGCAGACGGCCACTCTAGACGGAACTCTCACCAATATAATTTCATAATAAACAATAATTCCTTAATCACAAATATTACACTGTTGTACAAACCATTCATTTATAGCTTTTTAATTAACTGCGTTTGTTTATTCACGTTATTTATTTGAACAAATAATTGAACAAATATAAAATGCGATAAATAAAGCACATACTTAACTCCTGATCTGTTGCTAGTCTTTATTCGGTTGTTTGAATGGAAGAGGGCCATGTAAAATAATATGATAATGTCACAACATACGAACATTCCTTAAAAGATAGGAACATCGAGATAAATTACAATGCCGTACTTATTTATTTTATCTCGAAGGATTGCAATTTACAAAAAAAAAATCTCCATATAATCGAATAATAGTTTAAACTGTTCTAAAAAAAGCATTCGACAAAGTACACCACTCCAAGCATATCTGAGTAGAAATCAATTGGCTTTGAAATCGATTGACAAAATCTAGTATTCAATATATGTACTCAAAATTTGAGCTTTTGGTATCTAGTAAGTGTGCATTTTGAGCAGGAACAAACTACGCACCATAACGACACTTTTCCAAGAAGGAGCACCTAAACAAAATAGGGCTGTATAACGGAGACCTTACATGCAGAAGATGCAAAAAGGATACCGAAACAGCTCTGCATATACTATAAGACTGTGAGTCGCTGGACCACAGAAGGCAGAAACTGTATGGCAAAACCCAAATGACTCCAGAAGACTTTTACAACCAGTCAGAACACTAGGAGTATCCACAATAAGCCCAGGGGGTCTATTCACTAACAGTGAGAGCTCCTACGAGAGTACAAACTTAATAAAGTGCGCATGCGAGCTCTCTCGAAATTGCAAATTATGATATAGCCCGCATGCGCACTTTATAAGTGTGTACTCTCGTAGGAGCTCTCACTGTTAGTGAATAGACCCCCTGGAGGCTAAGGTGGTGCCGGCGAAGGGACGGCTCTTTTTGAAAAAAAAGTTGTTTTTTCCTTAAATACTCATCGGAAGAAGATACTTTGTTCCGTTTACATGTAGCTGTGACATACTGGCTTGTTATATAATTTAATACCTTTTTTTATAACGAATTGATACTTCTCTGACTAGGGGGATACCTGAGCGCCATTGATTGCCATTAAAATCGGTGATCGGACGCCGGCCGGCGGCGATGGTGCCGCAAAGAGTGCCACTTTTCGGCCGTTTTACATTTGTAAATGTGGTTTTTTTATCAGCTATCGTGCTCCTCCGCATTCGAATGTAAATTCGAACTGGCAAGCAAGGTATGTTTGCGTCTCGTGTTTTTTGAAAACAAACAAATAGTCCACATGTATTTTTATACGACTCGATTTCTTATGTTTATTGTTTTAGTCAATGAAAGATTCGACTTTTTTGGTTTTTATACCACATCTAGAGTGTGCTGTAACTCTGCAGGTTAACCCACTGGTCACAGGACCAGTGGTTAAACATAATATATAATGAGTAAGTTTCTAGGGGCTCTGGGAATCATTTTCAGCTCGTACAACTCCCGAAAGTCTTTATCACCAGTAAATTCTTGTATGTAAATCAGCTTTTGCTTCTTCCAATTCTCCCATTTTCTTTATAACGATTCTTGCTAAATTTTGAATAGGATAAATATACCTTTATATAAATTATTTTATCTAATTTTGACATATAAAGTGACATTTTTCAAAACACCTCCGTTAGCAAACGTCACATTTTTCGTAACCAGTTACATAAGGAAAAATAGTGATACATTATTGCTTGAGAGTAATAGTTCTTCACAAATTAAATTTTATTAAATAGGTACTGCTTTTTTCCAAAAAACAGGTAATCTTTTTCAGTAGATCATCAACAAAACTGGCGTATATTATGTTTTAAAAGAAATTATTTTATTTGATTCAAAGTCCGGATCAGCTCCAACAAATATCGCTTTTTTTACCAGTGAGGTGCATGTGCATTTGGATCCGATGTAAGCATTTGGAACTAATATTACCTGATTCATCAAAATAAGTTTTTCTTGTTATTTTCAACATTGGTGATTTAATTTCCACTACAAATTAATCATAAATAGCAATTGGAGAAGCGCCTTTAATTGGGCAGTCTGCAGTTGAAAAAATTGCAATTTTTTACTGAGTAACCCATCTCCGTAACTTTGTCCACCTGACCAGGAATAAAATAAAACATCTGGAATCACCATTTGAGAGAGCATATGTATTTATGAAAATATAATTTAATGAACTTGTGTTTTTAAAAAACTTTCTAATCATTAGCAAGTCCACTTCTGGAAGATTTAATGTGTCTGCTTTTTTAAGATTAGGTCCACGCATTTTATTTTATCAACACAAAATTTTTGTAAGTAATTCAAAATAAATAAATTCTACGCAAGGCACGTTACAGTCAGAAGCGTAATGTCACAGTCATAGTATTCGCCCCGCCACGGTATGCTTGTTGGTTTAATTGGTTGTATTAGGAGAACGACATATTCTATTGACATGAAATTTTCAGAATCATATTTTTATCCTTAGTACTTTGTTTTACGACCATGAAAAATGATTAAAAAAATTTTAGTAAACGAACCCATTCATACTAAATATTGAAGTGGTTAAATATACTTTTAAATAAATTATTTTTTTACTTATTTATGGAAATCAAAAATAACCATAAAACTATAAAATTAACACAGACAATCAGCTAACAAGTAAAATTGCTTTATTTCGTGCTTAGCCATAACCCCACTAAAAACCGACCTCTCAAGAAACTGTCAAAAGGTAACAAAATTCCTGCCCATTTTGTTGCCTGTCCAAGGAACACATAGGACTGAAGGTTCAAAAATTGGACGGAAAGAACACAGAATACACCAGGACAAAGAGAGGCGAAGATACTTCAGAAGACATATCACAGGTGGCTCGTTGAGATGTTACCTCAAAAAAATCAAGACAATGACAGAGCAGCCTTTGCTAATCGATTATCGGATTAGCCGGCAGATGTAATGAATGAGGAGGGAAAAGAACCTATAAAGCCTATGGAACAAGAAGTCGATACAGTACTGGTACTCTGCAAATTACACTATATACAGTACAGTAGACAACTATTATTCCTGTGGACAGTGATACCTAATTAATCATTGAACTGTATATTTAACAGATTCGATCATCTTTTTTGTACAGCCTCTAAAACATACATTTTTATAATTTTTTGAGCGAAAATCTTAAATACTCACGTATAACCCGAACCTTTATCCTAAACGTATGAGAAACAAAATTTTGGAATGTGAACATGTTAATAAGTTACTAGTCCCAAATTCTCTTTTTTATCTGTTTGATCTGTGTAAAGTTTATTTCCCAAGGTTTTAACAAGGCACGGCGGCAGGTCTGCGGTCCGTTATTTATGAGGGTCACTCTGATGGCTCTGCGACTCACCGCTCTCTGCCTCTGCTTTGGCATATTATAAAAATTTTAAAATACAAATAAAATGTATATCTCATAATGGATGTGTGCTTCTCACACGAACAGAAGCGTATACAATACATTTTACAAAAGAGGCAAACCGTTTTAAAGATATATGTTCATATTTCTACGTAAAATTAAGGACATTGAGAACAATAGTTGGGGATTTTGTGATTTTATACCTACCCAACAAAATCGGGTGCAAATGCAATGTAATAAGTTCGTGCCCAAGCATTTAGATTTACGTAGAATTGCTCTAGAAAATTTCTACAGGTTAACTTGGACCATATCTTTGAAATCCGGCAAGGGAAATTGTTTGAATGGATTAAAAGTATAATATTTTCGTTTATTAATCACCCTTAACGCACACCAATGGTTATAGATGAAAGAAAGACAACAATAAGTTGACGTGAAGCGAGCGGCACTTTGAAATAAAACTTGACGCGGAGATTTTTTGTGTGTGTTACCTTATGCCGAGAACGAAAGTTTTGTGGTATATTATTATAGGACGTGTATTTACTTGTTTTAATTATTAATCTTGTTTTTTTGTCTAACCTTGATATAAAAGATAAATGATTGTACGTGTAGACACGACACTAAGTGCCAATAACAGAACTAGCAGCTCGTCCCGGAAAATATCTCTATAGAAATTATACATTTTCATAATATTTATTTTATTTTATTTTCGTCTATTAAAAATAGTAAAAGTAGAAGAAAAATATTTCCTTTGTTAAACGGATCTAGCGAAATAATTCAGTCGCTGACATGTTTAATTTTGCATTGTTTGCAAACCACAAATGTCTACTCCGTTATTTTTGCTAGATTCTCCAGATTAAATGAGCTACTTTTATTTTTCACTTATAAACTTTTTGCTACGGGAACATTTAAATTGAGGAAGTAGTGATTTCCTCTTCCGATTCCCCTATAACGAAAAAAATCCCAATCAAAATTGAAAAAACAACAGCAACAGATCAGGTCAGCATACTGTTGATTAGTTTTACGCTTTGTGCATGGTTGCAAAAGTTGTCACAGTCGATTTTATGCAATCAATCTTCAAAAAGTTATTGTCAGGTTTAAATTTAACTTAAATAAAATATCAGGTATACATTTAATTCACGGAAAAAGGCAAACCACTAAGGATTATAAGAAAATTGGGAAGGAGGAAACTAAAAGAAACAGTAAATTATAATTTGAATGATGTTCGATTGGGATTAGAATTAGATCGTCTTCTGAGGGTCTGCCCCACACACGAAGACATGTGAAATCAAATGGAAATATCTTGGAATGGAGTATTTAACTGGATTTGATATGGTTGGAAAATAAAACACAAGAAGATGAGCACGAAGATCTTCCATCATCAAAGTAGTGAATATTTATGAAGCGAACAATTTATTAATTATGAATGAAAATAGTAATTCTTCTCAGGTAGACGAAACATGCAAAAACAAAAAGTTGGCACAACCGTATTCTAACATCGTATACATTCGCCGCCATTATCTTTAGAAATACAATAAAATACCGGGTTATTTCTACGAATCGCCGAATACCAGCCAAGTTTCTCAATGAGTTTACTCGCCTAGACGTCAAAGAATCTTAGCGCCGGCGGCTGAATTTTTTTCAAACGAGGAAATGAATGAAGAATGAATCCACATAAAGGAATTTCTACCGACAACTTTCAAAGAATTTTGTCAAATAGATCAACTAATCGGCTTATCAATATTATTTGGTATGTTGAAATTTTAAGTAAATTTTACAGTCTTCAGTAGTTAGGTATATACCTCTTTTTTATGCAACGTTGTGTCCACACCAATATTAATCATAGAACTACAAATAATCGTAAAATAACTAAGGAAAGAGTCGAAAATAACTAACACCAGAGCAAAGTGAAGTTGGTTGCAAAATAAAATTAGAACTGAAACAAAAAGTTTAACTCCAAAGGAACCAATAGAGGAGTTCAGTCTAAGGTCAGTATGGCCAACAAAAGTGGTTTTTTCTGACAAGAATGACAGTTAAGATCTACCCTTCAAAACAAGATTCTTGCATGTTTTTTTATCATTGCGAACATCTATATATTGCTTTATTAGAACTAGGAATACACCCCCGAAGCGTATATCTTGAAATTTAAAATGACTTTTTAGCCGAATACTCAACATACCGGTGGCCAATAATGTCTTTCTTGTCAGAAAAAAAATAATTTTTTTTGTTGGCAGGGCCGGATTTAGAGGTCCAGAGGCCTCGGGGCAACAAGGGAGCGGAGGCCCCCTCGCCCCAAATTATTTTCTAAATGAAGTAAACAATTTTTTGCTGCATAAAGAAATATGAATAAAATTACCAATTAGTCAATAATAATTGATTTATTTAAGAATTGAAGAAAATCGATTGACCGATTGTTTATATACTGCAATTAATTTATATGTACATATATATATATATAGATAAGAAAAAAAAATTGTCGAGACACAGAATCGAATACCCAATCTCCGAGGTTGCGGGCAAGTATCACGGGCGGATATAATTTGGGCGCTTAAAGATTAATGCACTTTTTACAACATGTAAACTGGGCGCCAAGACCGAAGGGTCATTTTAATCCTATGTGTATTTTGGGCGCTAACCTACCTACCTAAAAATCTATCAACCCTCCCTCTAAACTTCAAACTAAATAAAAACAAGAAAACCCAGGCCCAAACCCGGTTGATCAAAGTGTAACTATGTATAAAATATCAGAAAATAAGAAATAGAAAACTATTGGGTTTTTCCAAATATTGGTGGTTAAATTATTAGGATAAGAGTTATTTTATGACTCGACCTACCTGCACTTCTTAGCGCCCAAAATACATGTCAGATTATCTACCCTTCTTGGTCAGACAGGTAAAAAAGGATGGTTATCGCCCAAATTACACCCGCCGAGTATCACCCCACTCAGCCATTAAACGATTGGGGTACTCCCTCAAGATGGGTAGTGCATTGGAAGTGCTTATCAGGGCCATTTGAGATTTTGATATTTCACTGAGTGCCTGATTGGAGTAAACAAATATAGATCAATGATTTCTGTTATTTAAGATTAATATAATCTATAGTCTGTACAGAAAGTACGAGGAGTAATAAACCCTAATTA
>CAJUYH010006296.1:0-20539 GCA_910591685.1 Galerucella tenella | reverse complement strand
GCATAATAGCATAATAGCATAATAGCATAATAGCATAATAGCATAATGGCAAAGCAAATGGTCGAAGAGCCTGTCGAACATAAATCCAACGCTCACTGAATAAGAACTGAGGAGGAAAAAATCAATATTGAACCGATGTCTTTCGTTAACTTGACAAAAAGAGAGGTAACCGAAGCTATAAAGAGTACCAGTAACTGGAAGACACCAGGAGTTGACCATGTCCAAAACTCTTGGTATAAGAAGTTTGACATTTTGCATGAAGCAATGGCAACATCATTCTCACATATTTTGCAACATCCAGAAGATACACCACCATTTCTGACACTGGGCTCGACCCACTTGCTTCCCAAAACACATCAAACTCACGATCCTTCGCAGTATAGGCCCATAACCTGCCTACTAACTATATATAAAATATTAACGGCTTGCATCACTAACCGTATTCACAGACATGTGGACCAAAACAACATCCTGTCAGAAGAACAGAAAGGTTGCAGACGAGATCACCAAGGCTGCAAGGAACAACTTATCATTGATTCAGTTATAATGAAACAGGCGCAAAAGGAAAAGCGCAACATCCACACGGCTTTCGTAGATTACAGGAAAGCATTTGATAGCGTTCCACATTCCTGGCTTGTTGAAGTTTTACAAATTTACAAAGTACATCCAACTCTTGTTACTTTTCTAGAATCATCGATGAAGCACTGGCGAACGAACTTCAATTACAAATAAATGGCCAATACCTCCAAACTGATAAAATTTCCATCCGTAGGGGGATCTTCCAGGGTGACTCCCTTAGTCCACTTTGGTTCTGTTTGGCAATGAACCCACTCTCCAATCTACTCAACGATACGGATTACGGCTATAAACTTAAAGCCAACAGGAACACTAGCTGCACTGTTTCCCACCTTTTATATATGGATGAATCAAAATATACGCATCCAACCAGCGTCAAATTCAACATTTACTCAATATCACTGAAAAATTCTCCAGTGATATACAAATGGGATTTGGATTAGACAAGTGCAAAACCTTGAGACGAGACCTACAAATATCTAGGATTTCAGCAAGCTAAGCTATTAGACCAAAAGCAAGCAAAAATCAAAATTAGGAGCCAGTTCACTCCAAGGGTAACTACTTTATTAAAATCCCAGTTGAACGCAGGAAATCTAGCAAAAGCAATTAACACCTACGCCATACCGATCCTGACATACTCATTTGGAATTCTGAAGTGGACAAAGACAGAGCTGGAGGATATTCAAAGAACAACCCGTACCATGATGACCAAACACAAATGTCACCATCCGACATCATCAGTTATCAGGACAACACTACCAAGAAGAGAGGGAGGGAGAGGTCTACTGGACATAGTTAATTTACATAACAAACAAATATCTAGACTCCAAGAATTCTTCATTGCCAAGGCTGAAACATCTGAATTGCATGAGATGGTCGCAAAAGCAGATGAAAACTATTCCCCCTTAAATCTTGTAAGCCCTGATATGAGACTTGAAATCGTTACAGATTTTGACAAACAGGTGGAGTGGGCTCAGAAAGCGCTTCATGGTCGACATCATCATGACCTCAATCAACCTCATATCGACAAGGAAGCATCAAATAAGTGGCTATCTGATGGAACATTATTTCCAGAAACAGAAGGATTTATGATCGCAATTCAAGACCAAGTAATTAATACAAACAATTACAAGAAATTTATCATGAAAGATCCAAACATCGCTACGGACAAGTGCAGAAGGTGCCAATAAACAACAGAGACGATACAACACATAACGTCGGGATGTTCAGCCTTAGCTAACATTGATTACCTACGCAGGCACAATCAACTTTGCAACATCATCCATCAGAAGTTGGCCAACAAATTTGGATTAGTTAACACCTACACCCCTATTACAAGTACCATCCGAATTCGATGCTAGAGAATGCTGATTTTAGACTATACTACGATAGGTCAATTATCACGGATAGACGGGTGACGAATAACCGGCCTGATATTGTAGTTGTGGATAAAAAAGCTAACTCGGTTTATCTGGTGGATGTTGCTGTACCCAATAATAACAATATTCTGGACAAATACAACGAGAAAATTGCAAAATACACCGATCTTGCAATTGAGGTAAGACAGATGTGGCATGCAGAGAAAATAGAGGTGGTACCGATCATCGTTTCATCTACGGGACTAATTCCCAAAACTCTACAAGATAGCCTTACCAAACTAGGTCTTCACAAAAATACATACATCGATCTGCAGAAGGCTGCCATTCTAAATACCTGTCACACTGTCCGTAAATTTCTAAATATGTGACTTCCGAGCCTAATCCCATTTGCGGTTACACACGCTCGGGATAGGTGAACATTACCAGCAAGTGCATACTTGGAATGATAATATTAATAATAATAATAATAACTTAATTGCTTATAGAAAACAATGTTTACAGCAAGGTGTGTGTGATAATATACAAATTTTTTTTTTAAGTTTACAAGACAGTTTGTAATAAAAAATAAAAACAAAATAAAATAAATACATTATTCATCAAGTATAAATGACCTCAATTTGAGAATATTCCAAAGGTAGCAGCATATAGTTTTTCCCTCAGATAGGTTTATATTTTGTGAAGCATTTACTAAAATGTTTCCAAATTTTGCAGACAGAATATGTTTTGTTTCATCTGTATATATCGGACACTCAAACAAAATATGAAAAATATTTTCTTTCTCGTCCAGGTTACAAACAGTACATGTTAAAGTAGAATCTATACTATAGGTTATGCCGTTTAATGTGAACTTCATTTTAAATTGATTAACCGTACGGAGTTGAGCCAAAGTACGAGTGATCTGAATTGGAGACTTCAACAAAATAATTGCTTGGTTCACGTGTTGTGGTGAAAGCATCATATAGAGCCATGAAAGAGTACGCTGACGATGTAGCAATATCGGATTGGTGCAGGAAGGTATAATATTTGGAAAACAGTAGTTTTTTTGTGCTGTTAGATGACCATAAGTTAATTGACTCCATAACTGCAGTGATTCAACATCAACAAAAAATTGTTTGATTTGGGATGCCCAATTATACTTTGTGGTAGCGGCATTCATAATACGTAGCTGTTGCTCAAAACAAAGTCTGGGATAGCGAAATTTTTCCATTTGAAGAATCTTTAGTAACCAATTTATTGTCATTTTAAAAACATTGTACGACAACTTAACTCTTCCTGTTTCTATCCGAATAACAGTCCGGAGTATTAACCGCTACTAAAAGGATTCGTTTTAGGAAATGTATTTGCACCCTTTCTAGTGCATCCAAATAACGAGGACCCCAAACAGAGACACTGTTAAACATAACGCTTAACGCTAGAGATTCAAATAGTTTGATTCTAGGATACCACATGTCAATTTTTGCCTTACACATCACAGGAATGAGAGCGCCAACGGCTCGTTTACCTTTTTTTACAGTTGCAGTTGACATTTCACTGAATAAGCTGGGGAAGAAAACGTTACACCTAAATATGTATCTGTATTACTCAATTCTACGATCTCGTTCTTAAAATAAAATTTGTAGTTCGGTTTTTGGAATCCATCTTTAGAAAACCTAACAATTTTTGTTTTCTTAAGATTAACAGTTAAACAATTGGTGTCAGTATATTTTTCCAAAATTTTCATTTTCCTGCAACATCAATTTCAGAATGAGCCAGGATAACGAGATCATCAGCATACAGGAATGTTAGAACATCATTTTTATTATCGATATTCATACCTTGAGCTCCTTGAGCATAAAAGTAGTCTTCCAAATCGGCGATAAACAGAGCAAATAAAAGGGGACTCAAGGGTTCTCCTTGTGGTATGTAAACATAAATTATCTCAAAACAATGGAAACGAGATTTTAACACGTGCTGCAAGGTTGCCATATGAACCTATTTTTACGGCAAAGCTAACACTGCCAACAGGCTGGTTCTGAAAACACCCATTTTATGAAGTCCAATAATAATCCTTTATTTTGTGATAAGTTCTAGTTCCTTGGCATCGTTATTAACTGAACACAAACGGAAGCAGAACTGTTGCTACAACAAAATTGATATGATACTGCCCAAGTAACAAAATGAACGCTGATTTATTGGGCGTGCTCAGAGAATAGGCTGATTAGTAGTTGATTGATGGTGTTAAAGACTGATTAAGCTACTAACTTGAATACTGAGCTGAATAAGCGCCAAATCAGACAATATAGATACCATTATACAGCAGCATCCATAAAGCTGAACTACATACTGAATAAGTGCCTCTTCAGCCAAGTAGATATTGTTCAGCAATATATTTATGTAGCTGAACTTGGGTTGAATAAGCATTTTTTCAGCTCACTCAAACCGGTGTTGTTCAGCTATTTATTACTAGCTGAATACAGGCTTAAAAAGCGTTTTTCTACTCATGAAATATTTCATTGTTCAGCTATTTAAAATGGCTGAGCATGAGCTGGTTAACCGCTTTTACAGAAATCTGAACAGCTGTAGCTCAGCTATTCATAGTCAGCTTAGTATGCACTGAATAAACCCTTCTTCAGTAAAGTCAAGAGCCACTGTTCAGCTTTTATTAACACAGTCCGAAGAAGTTCTAGTTCAGCCCATTTTGAAAATATTGTCCAGATATATACGTAGTGTGTGAACAAAAAATATATATACTACAGTCTATATAGAAAGGACAAGGAGTAATAAATCATTCATTTAAGTAGATTTCATAGACGTACCAAAATATATTTTAAGAGGGTATACCGTAAGGTACATTTTGTATTGAACAACCCAGTTTTCTTAGAAACATTATCCGGAATATTATTTTAAAAGAAAGTAGGTACATTAAATCAGTACTTAGTATTAGTTCTTTGAAGAAAGTTTTATTAGAAACATTATCGGGAATATTATTTTAAAAGAAAGTAGGTACATTAAATCAGTACTTAGTATTAGTTCTTTGAGTAAAGTTGTATGGTTTTCATAATATTGTTAACAGTTGGAATATATTTAAGACATTTGTTGAATGTTAATTGTGCAAGTACCAAACAATGTCGATAAGCCAAGGACCATCTAAACGACCAAAAACAGGTCCATTATCTTTAAATGAAAAAACTCTGATATTGAATTGTTATATATCATTGAAAAACAAGGATCCAAGTGCAAGTGTTGATGATATTGTGGTTTCAGATATACAAAACATAATAGAACATCTCTCTTGATAGATAAACCGGAAATAGTTTTTTGGAGAAGAGACTATTTAAGAAGCATTCGACATGCCAGAGAACAAAATTTGAAAATCTTCTACTTAGACGAAACATGGATAAATGCTGGATATACAGTATCCAAATCTTGGAAGGATGAAAACATTAAAAGCGGAAGGCAGGCATTCGTGGAAGGTTTGTCGTTAGGTTTGCAGCCACCATCTGGAAAAGGAAAAAGACTTATCATTGTCCATGTTGGAAGTTCTGAAGGTTTTGTTGATGGTGGATTATTAACTTTTATTTCAAAACGCACGGGGGACTATCACGAAGATATGAATGGGGATGTCTTCGAGGAATGGTTTGTTCAAATGTTGGATCTGATTCCAAAAGGGGCTGTTATTGTTATGGACAACGCAAGTTACCATTCACGGTTACGAGAAGCATTGCCCACAAGTCGTTGGCGTAAAACAGAGCTTTTGGAGTGGCTTATTTCGAAAAATATTAAGTTTCCAAAAGATCCACTAAGGAAAGAACTTTACAGAATTGCAAAAGTGAACAAGAATAAATACAAAACCTACATTGTAGAAGAAATGGCTTCTTCTCGTGGTATATCAGTTCTTCGACTTCCCCCTTATCATTGTGAACTTAATCCCATAGAATTAATATAGGCTCAGGTAAAGGGGGAAGTTGGAAAAAAAATACTACTTTCAAAATAAACGATGTTGTGGAATTGTTTGAGATTGCTGTAAGTCATGTTAGTAAGGGAAATTGGACAAACTGTATCGAGCATGTTATCAAAGTAGAGTCAAATATGTGGAAAATTGACAATATTTGTGATGATTTAATCGACCCTATTATTATTAATGTCAACAACGATTCTTCCTCTTCCGAGTCGGATATAGAATAAAATGTAAGTAATAAATGTATTCCAATAATTATTTCTTTTCATTTTTTATTATATTATAATTTAAAACGTATTTTTTTCCCAAAATACACACCACTGCATTGCGTTATTGCTTATCTGCTAATCCTTTAACAATGAAGAAACCCTAAACTTTGCTACAACTGGAACAAATACGGGGTCGATCTACTTGGTTTTTAGATTTAGGGAAGAAATGTAATTTAAAGTAAGAGATTTATCAAAAATTTCATGGTGCTCCCTGTAAAGGTTTTGCATACTTAATTAGGGTTTATTACTCCTCGTACTTTTTGTACATACTCATCCATTTGATATTCGCTAAAATGAGAATTTATGCATGCAGTCGTGTATATTATTCAGCGATTTTAGGCTATGTTTCTGATTATGTCACTTGACTGACAAATTTATAAAGCTTGCATTCATTACATCATTTGCATTTATAATGTTGCTTGGTGCTGCTTGTGGCAGGTTCATCAGGTTCTGGTGAATTTATGAAGACATCAGTTGCTCTAATAATGCTGCTTGGTTCTGCTGGTGGCCGTTCATCATCAGGTTCAATCAAGTTTAATTGAACGTTCGGTACTTCTAATACATGATATAATATATGTTTATGTAGCAGTGAAACTTGGCATAACTTGGACTTTTTTTAATGGGGGCTCTTCATCACGTCTATTAAATTTTGTAAATATTAAATTAAAAGGTGCTCTTCGATTCTTCTTCAATTCATAATCGCAGAAATTTCTGAATCATGTATCATGTAGATTTACAAATACCATTATTTGCAAACATTTAGCATGTGTTCGTTTGGCGCAGAGGTTAAAGATGAATCGATTGTTAAATGATAATTCACGGGTCCCAGGATCAATCCCCACCGAAGGAAGGAAGAAAAAAGGTAAGTAAAAATATTTGTAAATTCAATTATAATAGCATGTAACTTAGGTAGTTGAGATGAATAAATAATATGAAATTCAGAAATAAAAAAAATGTATAATGCATATTAATTTGTTTTTGCTTTGAAGGTGAGCTGAACAAGAACTGCATAGAAGCTTTGTCAGCAATTTAAATCAGCTACACTACACTACACAATCTGCATAAAGGCAGAGCTACAACGACTGAATAAGAGCTGAAAAAGCTATTCTTCAGTCATGACTGGCAGCCATAATGTCCAGAGCTGTTTAAATTCTCCACTTTTGGGTGGATAAGAGCTTATTCATTTATTCAACTGAACCCAAGTTTTTTCCTGGAGTCTAGTGAAAAAATACAAGATTGGCAACAGCGTGAAAAAAAAATTCTTAATTCCTGAAGCCGGTCAGTCAAAACTACCTCTCGATATCTTAATCGGTTTCCATGTTATGGGTTCATATAATGTGTCGGAATTCAAATGATCACCCTGTATAATAGGAATTCGAATTCGAATTCTTATTAGGTATTTCACAATTTTAATTATTGAGTTCCCATTATGATTCTCATAATTTTTAATCGACAGATTCTATTATGTTTTTCATAATGACAGTACGTACCTATATTAAAATTATGAAATACATAATTGTAATTCATTGACAGAATAATTACGGAATAAACATTTTTGAAAGAAGAGATATTTTTGTTTTTAAAACGATGTTATTAAATACCAAAACGGCACCCCATACCTCACAGTGTCTTTGGAAATCTAATAACAATTTAAAAATCTGTGGTGGTAGCTGTCAAGTTTAAGGGGTAAGAGGGTAGAAGCACCTCGATTTGAATGAAAATTGATAAATCGGAGTATTTTTCATCGTTGTCTTTAATAAAGAAGTCTCCTTGTATTAATATTCGTGTTAATGTAAAGAGCATTTCACAATATTTACTTGATCTGGCCTTAAGGATTCTTAATAAGATCCCTCATTGTACAGTAAACAGTAACAGATCCGTAGTCGGTATAATCAATTATCATGGTATTGTTAAGTACATAAGTTGTTGACTGCTCGATAACACAAGTTTGGTTGTGTGGTAATTACCCGTAATTAGTTATTAACAATCAATAAACAATTATCAAGCAAATTGAATCACTAGACAAATACTTGATCAAGTTTCTTCAGAATTAATAGGTTAGGGTGCTTTTGGCCGCTGATTACAATTCCATCTTCGGAGATATGAAAAAAAACTGTTTATATTTTTAATTTTGACAGATTCCAGGTTTTACAGTTCAAACATTTCACATCCTATTTGAGTTTAAAAACATAAAATAAATAAAAACCTTTTTTCGGTAATTTCGTAGTTGTCAAGTATCAAAATTAAAAATTGTACAGAAAATTTCAATTGAGTGACATAAAATTCAGAAGAATTTGCACCTTTTTCATACCAAAAGAAGGGACCTGGTGGGATTGGGACCATTTTATTCCTTCAAGGTACGGAGATTCCAATGGTTATGGATGTTAAATATCTCGGGGTGATTATTGACTCGAGATTAACATGGACCAAACAAATGGAAAAAGTAGCAACAAGATCGGAAACCACATTAATGATGGCAAGACGAACTTGTGGGAAAACATGGGGGTTGAGCCGCGAATGATACACTGGATATACAGTGTAGTGGTTAAACCCATAATAACATATGCGTCTTTGGTCTGGTGGACAAAGACGACACTAAAGAACGCAATGATGAGACTAGGCAAGGTGCAAAGACTTGCTTGTCTCAGTATTGCAGGTTGCAACGGCAGCACTAGAAGCCTTATTTGGCCTTCCTCCATTACACCTCGTGATAATAGGGGAAGCAAGGATGGGGCTATTTAGGCAGCAGAATAACCTGAGCAACAAAATAGTTAGATCAGGACACATATCCATTAAGGACATCATAAGTGGAGCCATTTTAGATATGAAAACAGACTATATGGCCACTAAACTTCTTTCCAGACCCAAATATGAGGTAGAAATACCTCACAGAAAGGACTGGCAAGACCCAAGCAGACTGAAGCTTCCCCGAGGAGAGACCTGGACACAGACGAGTCACAGACTGGGGAAGGGACAGGTGCGGGTGTGTATAGTGAAATGAGAAACACAAGATGCTCCTTTTCACTAGGAGAACATACCTCTGTATTTCAGGCAGAGATTTATGCTATCCTAGAATGTGTCAGAATTAACAAATATAGGACTGACAATCATAGGATAAACATACTAACTGACAGCCAGGCAGCCCTTGCAGCTTTAAACAGCCGCAAGGTAACATCCAGACTGGTAGAAGAATGCCAGATAGAACTGAATGAACTAGCAGACCACATTAAAGTAAGATTAGTGAACCAGCTCTTGGGACCACAAAGAAGGTAGTCCGAGGGCAAATACAAAAATGGGTACAAAGCCAACATATAAACTTCAGTGGAGGAACACTCCAAAGCAGGTACACAGTAAAGTCTTCATAGAAGACACATGTGTAAAACGGGCCGAAAGACTACTGAATATCAGTAGGAATAAGCTAAGAGTTATTACAGGTTATTTAACGGGTCATACCCCGGTAAAAGATCACCTACATAAAATAGGGTTATACAGGGTGGGGCAATCTTCTGACATCGGAGGATTACATCGATGTGGTGAGAGATAGAACTTTATAATTTCGTGTGAGCTAATACAGTTATTGAGGGCACATTTTGAAAATACTTTCGATTCTACAGGGTGTTTCAAAACCACGGAGCAGCACAAACTTACATATTTTTAAATGAAACATACTATATTTTGTTCAAGAATCGAAAAGATCTCACCGAGAGCGTTACAAAAATATAGCACTCTAATATATTATAAGGGTGTCTTACAAAGATATTGCCAATTATTATCAAAAAAGACCTCATCTTTAATGCTCTGCAAAACAGTAAATTAAAATAAATCAACAGGTCTTTGTATTCAAATGTCATACACACATCATTAGCTATGCTCAGTATTAATTACTTTTTTCATTTGTGGCTTCTTTAATACAGGGGTAAACAAAACGCAAATCAAGCAATAGCTCAAAATTTTTAAATGAATCACCCTATAAGTCTTTTTACAATTTGTTAGTACAATTAATAATATTCCAAACGATGTAGTACATTTAGGGCATAAGTTGATGGAAAATCGTAAATATTTTATGATAATGGTCAAAAACAAGTATTTTACGTACACAAATAAAATGGTATTAAATTTTTACATGCAACCTCTTGTAAATTTTAACATTTCTAAGTCATACATTCCAATCGCAATTTTGGATGCATCTACAATATCTAATCAATGAAATAAAATGTTTTCTAAAAATTTTATATTTATTCATGTTTCACTTTCAAGAATTGTTATTATAGGCTTGTTTGAGAATGGGCGAAACATAATCAAGCCATATTTCTGATTATATCAAGTGGGCTACTATCAAAATAGTATCTACTAATAAATGTCAAAGAAATATTGCTGTATTCTTCGTTTGTGTTCAGGAAGTTGATTCAAACACAATAGTTAACTTGTGGTTCCAACAAGATGGAGCATCTGTATATCACGTTCGTTGTGTACGTCGGTGGTTAAACAGACATTCTACCGACAGGTGGATAGAACGTGGTGGACCAATTTCGTGGCCTCCTCGATCTCCAGATCTCACACAGATGGATATCTTTTTATGGGGATACATCAAGCAACTTGTGTATCAAACGGAACCTACTACCAGAGAAGACGTGAAAGAAAGGATTCGTAACGCATTTTCCACAATAACTCCAGCTATGTTTGAAAGAGTAAGATCCTCGTTTTTGAAAAGAATTGTATCTAATGTTTATTTATGTAAATGTGTGTGTTCTTATAATGTTGGTTTTCATGATTGTTAGTTTTTCAAAAATAGAAAAAGTTAGGAAATAAAATACAAGCTGGAATTTTACATAACTAATATACTGTTTGTGATGACTAAAGTAATTATTGAAGACTACAAACTGCTTTTATATTTATTAATACTACAATGACATTAGCCTACTTAAAGTAAACAAAAATATTTCTTCCAACAAAATTCCTTCTTTCCTTCCTCTAATGGTAAGAATAGAAGTCAAAGATATTTTAGATGCATCCAAAATTACGATTAGAATGTATGCCTTAGAAATGTTAAAATTCACAAGATATTGCATGTAAAAATTTAATACCATTTAATTTGTGTACGTAAAATACTTGTTTTTGACCCTTATCATCAAATATCTACGATTTTCCATTAACTTATGTCCTAAGTGTACTACATCGTTTGAAAGTTTATCAATTGTACTAACAAATTGTAAAAAGACTTATAGGGTGATTCATTTAAAAATTTTGAGATATTGCTTGATTTGCGTTTTGTTTCACCCTGTATTAAAGAAGCCACAGATAAAAAAAGTAATTAATACTGAGTACAGCCAATGATGTGAGTATGACATTTAAATACAAAGACCTGTTGATTTATTTTAATTTACTGTTTTGCAGTGTGTTAAAGAGGAGGTCTTTTTAGCTAATAATTGGCCATATCTCTGTAAAACACCCTTATAATATATTAGAGTGCTATATTTTCGTAACGCTCTCGGTGAGATCTTTTCGATTCTTGAACAAAATATAGAACGTTCCATTTAAAAAAATGTAAGTTTGTGCTGCTACGTGGTTTTGGAACACACTGTAGAATCGAAAGTATTTTCAAAATGTGCCCTCAGTAACTGTATTAGCTCACACAAAATTATAAAGTTCTATCTCTCACCACAACGATGTAATCCTCCGATGTCAGAAGATTGCCCCACCCTGTATAACGGGGACCTCAGCTGTAGATTTTGTGGCATGGAGACCGAGACCGTAACCCATATCTTATCTGACTGTGAGGCACTGGACTCGAGGAGACAAAAAATCTTCGGAGAAGCCAATGTGCTACCCGAAGTATATGGCACACATCCAATGGACCTATATCGTCTACTCGAAGGTACGGGGATAACTGGATGGGTGGAATAAATGTGGGAGTAGAGTACAATAAGCCAACAGGCTGCAGTGCTCCTGGCATCAGAACGGCTCCCAAACACACACACAAAAAAATATATATGGAGGCTTCGACAAGAACATCATCCTTGACCATACAAACTAAGATAAATATGATGAATATTTGTTTTTGCTTTTGGTAGGATCCACCTAAGCTCAAACAGCTCAAACAGCTCAAACAGCTACAGCCATAATATTCTTCATAAGTGGCAGACACTTTCCATGGACCAAAACTTTTGTCAGACGCTTTAAAGCTCCACAAGCTCCGTAAACGTAGAGTATTCAGTATGGTTCGAATCTGATGGAGCACATATAACTCAGTAATAGTTGCCTTGATAACAAAGTCAGACATGTGAAAATAAATAATGTTTATTCATTTTTTGTGGAGCTTTAAAGCGACTGACAAAAGTTTTGGCCCATGGAAAGTGTCTGACACTTATGATACTACACTAGAATATTATTCTACAAAACATAATATATAAAAATCAGACATATAAATTCAAGCACAGTAACTCTTATTTTTAGTTATCTTTCTCACCTGACACCTGATACCTGCCCAGGTCAAAGATAACAGAATTAAAATTCAAGATGTTTCACTACAGTGCGGTTTGATTCAAGTTGCTGTCCCAAACAGACGCCGCTCTCATAAATTATGTTTACGACTCGCTTTTGTTGTCAATAACCAGACCGGTAGATACCAGAGAAGTTCGAAAAGCTTATTTTATTTTGAGCTATACAGGGGTAATTAGAGAAATATATATTTCAGTTAATAGGATTCTTCATCACAAAGGTTTATTTTTAAATGTTAATTATTTCTAAAAAATTTCGGGATATGAATTGGGAAAGGTGAGTGAAAAATAAACTTGAATTTTCAAAATGAATGAATTCACAGTTTTGATCTATCCAGCATCTTGGTAATTTTGTGATACTTATTGATAATCTAGCAGATTTTTATCACAAATTCAATTAAATATACTCATTAACCACCAGAATAATAGGGCCACTAAATCTTAAATTTTGATCTTTAAATAACGCGTATTTTTTGGATTGAGAAGGTTAAAACAGTAAAAACAGAAGCAGCTGCAGGATACCTTCTTTGAAAAATTTTATAAATGTTGTAAAATACTAAGTTTGGAGTTTGGTTTCTGTGTTAAATTTAATCTATTGTTTTCCAAATCTTTCAATATACATTTGAGAATAAAATATACACGGACTCTGGTGTAGAGACTTGCATAATATTTGAAAGGAAATTGATTACATGGATGATGAAAAGGAAATTTAGTAAATTCGTTCAAAAAGAACTGACCAATTCCACTTTGGTTATCTATAGAATTGAATTTTTGTGTTTTCTTGCTTAATGTACTTGTTTATATAATATCCTTATTATAAAAATAAATCCGTAATTTTGTATTAGCAAATATTTCAAAACATTTAGTGTTTAAGCTTTGCTATTAAAGAGAAAAATATTAATATGACTTTCTGCTCATTTCGACAATTAATTAATAAATTTAAAAAATCTATACAACATAAATATAAAACACGAACAACCAATACCTAAACACCGTTCTAAAATAACAGCGCTCGACTGGCGACGTCCCGTATAATATGCCATAAATACGCGATAAATTCGAACGAGTGAAACATCTTATATTTTTATTCTGTAATCTTTGCCCAGGTGCCCTTAGGATAGCTCCACAAACACACAGGTATTCAAAGCACACGAAATGCTACTGGGAACCTAAAATTTCATCTATTTGAAAATAATTTATGTCTTATCGCTCTGGGATCTTACTCTACTGCCATTATTTTCGAATTAACTATATAGGCTACAATTCACCTCCTTTACTGGATTATAAAAACAAATTTTGGTTCTATTTATTAATTGGGATTGAACTATACTATTGGGCATTATCTTTTTGCTTTTCGAAGAAACGAGTACGACACTGTGCTATTGTTATTGGATTAATGTCTACCTGCTTCGGGTTTGGTCTTGAATCATCATATTATCAAGTCAAAACGGAATAATATATTGGAATGAAATATACCTATACTCTATTTCCAGTAGCCTCATTAAATATTCAAATAGAAATTTATCTTTTACAGAGTGATCCTAAGAATTTCACAAATATGTACGAAAATTCTAATGCAAAACAAGTAGGTGTCTGTATTGGTTATCTATACATCCCTGTTTCAGCTCAAAATACAATATGGTAATAAACTGAACAATGCCAGATAAACGATAAATATTGCGGCAGTGGCGGAGATTACGATATTAGTTTATTCTGCTTATTTAATTAGTCCAGTAGATAAACCTTCTATGAAAGCTTGCCGACTGGTTTTAATACTTTTGTCCTGCCATATTTTTTTAACTGAATGTCCTTCATTGAGCCATGTCTCATCTAGATAATAGATTTGTCTTCCCTCCTCTCTGTATTTTCGGATATCTCGTAAATACTGTCGTCTCCAATTATTATTTGCTCGTTGTCGATTAGCACTGATTTGCGACTTTGCTTCTCCCAAGTAAAATTCAATTTGTGTAATATTTTCCACAAAGTTTTTTGCCCTATGTCAGGCAAATGCTCGTCCTCCTTTACCATTCTTAGAATTATGTCGAGGGTTGGGATCTCTTTTTTAAAATATAATTCGTGTACTTTTCGTCTTATTGTATTTTGCATATGTTCATCAAGGTCAAGTGGTTTTCTTCCAGTTGACTTTTTAGATGGAGATATATTTCCATTTTTCCTCTCCCTTAGAAGCCTGTAAATAGTAGATTCACTAACTCCTGTCGAAACTATATTTCTAACAGTAGCTGCCGGCATTTGATGTACAACAGCATCATGCACATTCAACACTACAGTCTTCGTTTGTAAGCTAAGCACGCTCTTACACTTTACTGGGGGGAAATTTGAAGACATTTTTCACAACACAGTTAACACTTATGGAACGTAAGCGACTCTGAGCAAAACAAATTATACAAATTTGGGCGAGACCAAGTTTCACCGTATATACCTGCAAAATTTCTAAGTAGTCATTAGGACAATCCCTAGTAGGACCCTATTGTAATTTTTCTTGGAAATTATCAAGTTGTTTCAACTAACCGAATTTAGATTCATATTACCTTTATATATGAGATCGGGTATAAAATTAAATAGTAAATAAATTCCTTAGATGAACGGTGACGCTAATGGTTTACTACCTGACTAGCATCTGTGACCTTTTCGCGTGCTGTCAGACAATAAGAAACAGACTATACATCTTAGCATTTCAGAGGTTTAAGAAACTCTTTTAAAATCACAATCGGTAGTAAAATTATACCTACCCACTACAATTATATCTCCAAGATATTCTTCTAGAAATCAATTGGTGAAATTTCTTTGGATTAGCCATAAATAATTATTTTCAATAAAAAAAATTATTATAGTTTATTTCCTCATGTCTGACAGCACAGTAGCCTCATTAAATATTCAAATAGAAATTTATCTCTTGCAGAGTGATCCTGAGAATTTACGAATAAATACTAAAATTATGAAATCAAACAATTTTATTTTGTTAAATCTACATTGTATTTAAACATAAAGTGACGCGTTTCGCTAACTCAGTAGCTTTTTCAAACGAATGGAGGTATAATGAGAAACTTTCTATTTATACAGTGCCTTAATACTAAATTATATGGATATTTAACAATAAAATTATAATCTATTTACAAGGAAATGAAATGAATTTGTCTAAATATGGGATTAACTAAAGTATTTAACAAGTTTACCTGGAAACTCATTCACAACCATCCTACAGGAATATTTCTAGGTAAAAAGGTTTAATAATGGAGAATTGTTAATATCAAGTTGGTCGTTAAGAAGTTTATCTGAATATTTTTTTTTATTTATCTCTAGGGCTTCTCAAAGATTTAATTTGAAGGATTTAGTTTCTATATGCAAAATTTCAAAATTTGAATCGAAAGAGTGTTGGTTTGCTAATAAATGATTTGAATAGTTGGAATCTAATTTTTGATTGTCATAACTACGTTTGTGTTCTGAAATTCTAGTTTTAAAATTCCTAAAAGTTCTACCTATATAAATATTTATTAACAGTCTAATTTTGAAAAAAAAAAACTTGATAACCAAAGTACCTACCACAAAAATTAGCGAGTAGTCCAAGTAATCTGGGCACAAAAAGTGTCTTTAGTTAAATATTAAACTTTCTAAGTTAAGAGATATTGAAAATATTAAAATAAATTTATAGTGATTGAATTGAGAAAACAAAGATTTTCAAACACTTCAAGTCCTAATTGTACCCCAAGGAAAAATATGTGATCAGATATATTCTATTTCAAACACACACATAAATTTGAAAATAAGTGTGTAACCACACAAAAAATTTCAGTTAAAAAAGTAAATTAATAATGTAAGTAACTAACAGTTGAAAAATTGTTTAAATTGGAAACACCCTTAATTCTGTCCTGTCCATATCTATGCCCAAATTTTCACTTTTGAACTGCCTGTAACATTCCATTTACCTACAAATTTCTGTGTAGTCCAGTAAATGAAGGAGGAAAAAAAGGCAAAGTTAACATTAATGACGCCCTGTTTTCATCTTCCGGTTGGAAGTTGCATTTGGTACATCATTAAACATGAGACAGTTCTGCATGAAAACGCGTGCGAGGGCGGAGAAAATGGCCCCAAAAGACTAGGAAAATAGGTTTTCAGCCAATATCTCCTAAAATATGGCAGTTAGAGATTTTCGGTTCAGATAAAAATTGAAGTTCAGGTCATTTTCTACAAAAATGGTCCTTATAATTTTTTTCGCAACATTAATATTTTCTGCAAAAAAATCGGGTTGAAATACCGGAAATTTTGAGATTTGTGAAATATGCAAGTTTTGTACAAAATTTGAGCTGGGGGGTGTTGGAAATCCATTATATTCAATGTTTTGGATTGTGGAAACCAATTGTAGATGGCGCCACCACATTTTACAGATTGGGTGCCATAAATGAGAAACCCTGTAACCTAACACTTTTGATGGATATTTATGTTTCCGAGGGTCTTATTTTCCTCTCAGATGAGGCCTCAAGATATACTTATTAGGAAAACGGGCTATAAGATTAATTCTAGCGAGATGGACCTCACCAGTGGACCTGAATCTAGCAACAATCAGCTTTGCACATGTGGCAAAAAACTGAAGTTCATTAGGCTTTTGGTAAGGAAAACTGAAAATGCCTGAAGAGTGAAGAATATTCACCCATAATACTCAGCAACAATTTCTTGCAGATTCTCCGCAAATTTTTGCAATTTTTTTTGCAAGCAGACTGATTGAGGTTTTTGGAATAACGAGTTATAAACGTTCTCCATGTTTCATTTATTATAGAAAAATGTATATTTTTTTATTTATTTATCAACGGGAGAACCCAATATAATGATACAAGAATAATACATTATAGACTAAAATATTACATAGACAATTTTTAACAAAAGTACAAGAGGTTCGCGAGTTAATTGTCCGTGAATTGATGAAAAAAGTATATAAAAATACATTGCAATTATGACATAAATCTGTTCGTCACCAGTCATCATCTGATTCTTGGTCAAGAACTTCTTCTGGGTCTAGAGCTCCCTCTAGCTCTACCCCGTCAACAACTTCTTCTGAGTCTACAGTTTTCTCCAATTCTACCTCTTGGGATAACATATTATCGCTATCTTCATAATTTGAACACTGGCGTGACTCACACGAACCACAAATAGATGAGAAGACGACACGAGCGCCACGTAGATCACACGCGCGGCGAACGACGGAGGAACGAAAGTAATAAATTATAGCGTATACATTTAAATATACTGGTTTTTCCCCGGGGTATCAAAGGTATGACTTATATACATCGATGGAAAGGTGGGAATTCCCCCGTTACACTAGTTAAGGTGTTAAAATGTTAGAAATAAAAAGCAGGAGGAAAAAAACACCAAAAAAAGTGCGTTTTTTCCTTGAGCCCGCGTTTTCTAATTTTATTGAAAAATGGACGACTTTCAAATGATGTATCATAGTCGAGACCAATCGGATCATGTATAAATTTTTAATTGATGGTTGTTCACAAAATTTCCCCGCGATCCAAAAACAGCAAAAATTTGGGATTCAATAAACAACGATTACATGAAAATTAAACAAAAATTAGGGTATACAAATTTCAGGGATGACAAAGGACCTCATGAGGACCCATAATCAAGAAAATTTTGAGTGAGTTAGTGCAATACAAAAAAATAGGAACAAATTCCTGGCGAGCTCAAAATTGCCCGGGAGCAGAAAGTTTGACCCGTGTTCCGATATGGCCAAAAGAGTCAAGCGTGACTCAATTCACAGGGTATGATAGCAGCAGAATTCCTTTTTCACATGAATTTCGAATCATGAATAAATATGCATTTTTCACAAAGTTATTGAATAATTTGTCCCCCCGCTGATGTGTAAATACACGGACTGTGCTCTCCGGCATACAGCACAGAAGCTCATTATTCGAGGTGCGCTTGGTACCGTTTTTCTCGAAACCGGTCAAATTTTCGAGAAAAATCATTAGGACCATTTTTGTAGAAAATTAACTGAACTTTAATTTTTATTTAAGTCAAAAATCTCTAACTGCCATATTTTAGGAGATATTGACTAAAAACCTATTTTCCTGGTCTTTTGGGGCCATTTTCTCCGCCCTCGCACGCGTTTTCATGCAGAACTTTGTCTCATGTTTAATGAGGTACCAAATGCAACTTCCAGCCGGAAGATGAAAATAGGGCGTAATTAATTTTAACTTTTTTCCTTTATTTACTGGAATAGTGAGACTGTTTTGCTATTTCGAACAAAATAAATTTAATTTAAGATATATGTTTACTCGGTTTCTTACTAATATATTCAAAATAATATATATAGATGATTAGAATGAATTAATAAAAATTCTTTCCAAGTTATACCTAAAGTTAGGATAAGAATTGTCTATTTTTGTTTTGTTTTGAAACTCTATTGACATTCAAAAATATTAAATTGTCTTTAGGTACTACTAAATATTAACCGATTTGCTCACAAAATCATGCCTCGCTGAAAAACACTCAACCTGAAAGAAAAGAAACACAAACAATATCCACATAAAAATATCATAAGTATACGAAAAATTGTGAAGAGCAAAAACATTTCGGGCATACTTTTTGAATAACAAAAATAGAAAATATAATTATTATTAAATCAAAAAATTAACCAAAAAATTTTAAAAACTCTTTAATCTCTTTTTAAATTCTATTTTTGTTATTCGTCACAACAACCACCTACCTTTTGGCAAACTTTGGCAAACCGCGTTTTAAGGACCGAGACGAGCGATTAAATCTGTAAAAAAAATAATAAATTTAATATTGTTTTATAAAAAAAATTCATAACCGACATCGACATCTTTTGTCCAAGTCGAAAAAGCTTAATAGTTATTTAAGTGTATTAATGAGGGCCATTAACAAAATAGAGTTGATGTTCCAGATTGTTAATTGCCCTTTCAATACTCGTGTTAGTTACAAAGCTTTTCCGTCGACTGTATTCGTTTTTCTCAATATTTAAAAACTAAAAATGACATGAAATGTATGTTTGGTTGCCTACACCACAGGTCAATATAAATCCCTTATACATTTAAAATTCTTAGTTTTTGATAATATAAAGACAGTACTGACAGTACCACATAATATAATAACTAATAACGCATTTAAAACGTGAAATAGGATTAATAAAACATTAATTACCTGAATAACATAATATCAAAAATATGCGGAATCACTGTTAAACACACACCAACACAATGTACAAATTCGTAAATGGAAAATGGCATCCCTCTGGCTTGGGGTGCAGCTAAATGGTAGGCTTTGATTGGTTCTAAATTATGTCATGACATAAACAGTCGTTATTCGTTTGTTTTAAACTTTCTCGATTTTGTTTAGGTATCTCTATGGTTTTAACAAATAATAATTTTAGTTTAATAGAGGATTTAAATATATAGAGTGATATTACTGACGGAAAAAGTCCGCAAGATTTTTATAAAGTTTGGTATTACGTGAGTTATTTGGAATATGTTCAATTTTTCTGTGTTATTCACATTCTTCCAAATATTACAATTTTAAAATTTAGCTCCGGTCTAGTTATTTATTTAAATTACTAATCTGTTTAATATAAAACTATTATTTTTTTGTACTTCATAATATGTGCTTTCGTCAATCCAGTGCAGATGGCACCAGCTCATTTGCACACACGACAAAAGTTACTTACGAGGGTGCGTTTGAAAGTTGTGATTGGCAAAACCAATGAATAAAATGTTTTCATTAATCAGTAACAGTGGCGGCTCGTAGATATGCAGAAAATGAAATAAAACACGCATTTTACTTGGGACACTTATTTACACAAGATTCACAACATACAAATATAATATTTTAATGAATGAATATTGTTCC